>JAQIXD010001967.1:0-12228 GCA_034699985.1 Minunthozetes semirufus | reverse complement strand
ACTTTGTCTCACAACAGCTTTTCCTTACAGATGACTGACATTTGACTTCAGAGGACAAACTATTCAATAAATTTAATATTTAATGAATTTTTATATTATTTTAATTTCAAAAATTATATATTTATTTGAATACAAAACGATTTAAATATAGACTTAAAGTTTCGGACAAAATGTTTAATAAATTTTTGAATTTTTGTTAAAATAAATACAATTTTTATTTGTCTTTGAATTGTCTCAACTGTTCATTTGAATACCATTTGACTTCGAGTGTATTTGTGTTTATTTCGTGCCATAAGTTATATCTCTATTACATGAGAAAAGAAATTCATTTGTCTTATATTCTGCCATAAAAACCATACGACCGATGGTTGCCATCAAACCATAAATTCTCAAAATATTAACAAACAAGTAGTTGAGGTATTAGTTTAGGCATTCCTTACATACAGTGTATAGATAAGGCAATACTGTCCCCTTATTCTCACTTAAAATCTAAAGCCATTGTATAGACTAATTAAAACGAATAATTAAAATTAAATATCAATTTGAACATCAATTTATCGATTTTTGAGAAAAACTCAGAAATAAGTATTAATCAAATGAATTGTGGGTTCATTTCCCACAACTTTTCAATTCTCAAAAAATATCTTTAATGTTGAGTCAACTGATATATCATTGATTATAAGTTAAAATATCTGTCCTGATTCACAATTAACTTTGCACTTCCAGTGATATTAGAGAACCCGTCAACATTTGCTCGTCATTTCATAAAAATGAAAATTTCATCCCAATATTTAATCTCCTTTTTTTTAAAAACATTTTTTCAATGTAAACTACAATAAGATTTGATCGAAAGTAAATGTTTGACCAATACTTTTATAATTCGTTAGAAAAGTCTCTACATTTGGGAAACACTCGTGACTTAACATCAAAGCTTACCTATGATTTATGTTTTTGTATTAATTAACTGTTGTCTCTATTTGTAGTACAAATTTAAAAAGCACTACAATTTGATTTTCCATATTTTGTATTTACCACTCATTGAGTGCCATTTTTTCTATTAACTTTTCTTAAAATTGTGGAATACATCTAACATCTAATCTCATTTCACGAATCCCAAGTAAGATTCCTTAGTAAGAAATTACAAAGTGATTTATCCGATGTAATTACTTAAATTATTAAGTAGCTTTTTTAAAAAATTTAAGCAGTTTAAAATAAAGGTAGATTTCAAATGTATATCAAATACATGTATTTATATTTTTGTAAAACTATACAATTAAAATATTCAGTACAGTGTAGAGTGCGGTTCAGAAACTTGAATTGATTTCAAATAACAAAACCATTAACGCAATTATATTGAGAATTACCAGATTAATCAATTGCATTCAATTAGTTTTTGATTATATTTTCATGAAAATTTGTTCAATGTTGCTCACACTTATTGTTTTGTATAGAGAGCTTTTCACTGACAGGACTTCACTTCACACAGTTTTCCAAAATTGTGTAGAATCTGCGATTAAAAATCAACAATTAACAATTAAGAATTAAGAATAGCTAATTATTCTTATATTAACACTTTTTAAATTAAACACTGAATATTGTGTGATCGGAAGAATCAGCACAACAGTAATCTTGGATTTATTAATGATTATCCGATATAAATTTTTAACATTGTATCGAAAAATACAATATTTATTGAATTGAAATCAATTAGTTGAAAACTAAAAAGAACCATCTGTTGGCCATCGCCCGATCTTAAACTCCGACATCTATTTTGATGCTTCGGAAGCCTAATGTATCAATTTGTTGATATCCTGGACTGCCCAACTCTTCCTGTATAGATTCTGACCTAAAATAACTTAAAAGTTATCAATTGGTCTTAATTGGGAGACATTTTATGAAAACTACCACAATTTTTTAAGCCTTAAAAATGGGGTTTCGCAACTAATTTAGCCTAGATATTTTTAAGGTTTTTTGTGTTTCGATACTTTTTTAACACTTTACCCATGGATTAACATCACCCTCAGGTTATGCAAACACTTTCTTGAGTATTAACGGTTGTATGTGGTTTTCCCACCCGATTGACCATTAGCTACGCCTGATCTCGAAATCATTTACTTCAGCCATTTTTGATGTCATACTTTCCGAGATTGAATTTTTAAATTCTCAACAAGGTATTTTTGAGTAGCTACACATTCATAACAGCGTTTTTGTATACAATATATTTAAATTTCGGTAACCCTGTCCGCTAAGAAATGTTTTAAGTCATCTCTTTTCTGCCATTTTTTGTAATTTTGAGTGATTTTTCCGAAGCTTAAAAAAAGATCTAACTCTTTAGAGGTGGATATCTTTTTAACCACAAATCACTTACAAATGGTTAACACATCTTTGTTTACCTCAGATATCAGGCTATTTGCTCACAATTTTAAACCTTTTATAATAATTAATAAAATTAAATTAATTGCCTCTTAATTGTTGTGCAAATTTTACTGTTCAGACAATATAGAAATATGGTAATCTTGATGTTTGTATTATTAAATTAATAAAATAACACGTTTTTAGCTGAAAATGATTTTTATTTGATTAAAGATTTGATATAATAATACATTATTTAATAAATAGTTAATAATATCAATAAAATTTATAACATTTTAATTTAATGACAATTATTTACATTTTGTGTGAAAAATACTAATAAATAGTTATATTTGAATATAAGTTGTGCTAAAAGTTCTGCTCTAAACTCAACGAAAGCCATTCAACAAATGCCTCAATTAAATGAATATTTAAATGAAAAACGATATGATTTACACGTTTTTAAATTGAGATGATATCAACTGAAGTCAATTTTGAGGTATTCTAAGTCTAAACTCTAATCGATTGTACCTTTTAGTGAATCTAATATAATATTTGCACTGATTTTTAATATAAGAATTAAAATAAATGATTCAGTGCTCACCAGTGATGGCTCACATTTGAGACCCTATCCTGAGAATTGGCTAAACCTGTTCTACAGTGTTGTCCAAAGTCTGTCTGAATTGATGGCCAAACGCGATCTGTCGTATTTGTTAGTCCAGGTCTACAGTGTTGTCCAGAATCTGATTGCAATGATGACCAAACTCTATCTGTAGTGTTAGCGAGTGTGGACCTACAATGTTGACCATTGACTGATTCAATTTGCAAAGAAGGCCACACTCTCTCTGCAGTATTTACTAAACCTGAGCGGCAATGTTGACCCCCATCTATTTGCAAAGATGGCCAAACTCTATCTCCTGTGTTAGTGAGGCCAGAGCGACAGTGTTGACCAGACTCAATCTGTAATGTAGGCCATACTCTGTCAGAAGGGTTTGTAAGGGATGGTCTGCAATGTTGACCCGACTCTATCTGCAAAGAAGTCCAAACTCTTTCAGCGGGATTAGTCAAAGTTGGTCTGCAGTGTTGATTCGGTTCGGACGCTAATGTTGGCCATACTCTGTCTGCATTAGTCAGAGTTGACCGGCAGTGTTGACCAGAATCTGTTTGCATCGACCAAACTCTGTCTGCATTGGAGGTTAAGCCAGACCTACAGTGTTGATCACTTTCAGATGTTAATGGTGGCCAAACTCGCTCAGCGCTGTTCACGAGACTTGATCTGCAGTGTTGTTGAATAGATTCAGTTTGAAGAGTTGGCCAAATTCTGTCGGCGCCACTAACAGGACTGGATCGACACTGTTGTGTATTATCGCTGTTTGAATTGGTCTCTAAGGGACGACTTATTGCTGAGGATTCGCTTTCAATATTTGTTTGGTTAGAGTTACTCGTTGTGGACGAAGAGCCTGAACTAGATATTGATTTTAATGGCTTTCTTCTTCGGGGCTGATATTTATATTCGGGGAAATCCTTTTTGTGTTTACACCTGAGCCTTTCCGCTTCAATAATAAATGGTTTCTTCTCTTCGTCGCCCAAAACTCTACTGAAACAAAACAAATCAAAATAAAAATGCAATAAAATGCAGATATTGTCGCATAAGAGGTATACCTCCAAAGCTTTCCCAAAGTTTTGCTGAGCTCTGCGTTATGCAAATGTGGATACTGTTCTGCGAGCTTTCTTCTGGCTGCCTGTGCCCACACCATAAACGCATTCATCGGCCGTTTCACGTGAGTCTTCTGTTTTGTAGTAGTGGTCTGTCTGTTGGTTCGGGCGACAAGTGACCAGTCATAGCTTTGCAATACTTTAGATACTGCGTCTTGAATGGCAGGATTTGACTCAAATATTTCATTTGGGATCAAATTTGAGTTCTTATTGGAGGGCCCGCTGGCGACCGCCAACTCTATTGAAATAGTATTTCGGGAACTCTGACCACTTAATGAAGAATTACTATCATTAGAGACGGAAATATTGTTGAGAACCGATGTATTGAATTCTGCATTACGTGAAACACTTGAACCATTCATTTCTGTCATTTAATTACTCTTTTTATAGTTTTTCACAATATTTCTAAAAAATGCAAATAATTATTAAATATTAATCAATGAATAAAATTGTTATCAAATTTTCATTTCTCTTAATAAACAGTGATTTGGTTTATAACCGAAAGACTGAATATTGACTATAAAATGAAAAATATTTATTTCTGTAGTGTTTTAGAGGATATACTTTGATATAATGCCCAGAGTTTGAGAAACGATGAAATTGAAATGCAGTAAAGTGTAGTAACTTTGGAAGTACTGCCTCTTCAACAACTCATAACACCAACCAATGCAACACAGAGTCAGGCTGTTCTCTGGCTGCTCTCTGGCACAGTTCGCTTTCAATCGCTATAGTCTCAAAAGTTCTGATATTATTTTGAGTTCAACTCATTTAAAGTTATTCACAATGATTTGGTTCACAAAATCTACTATTAAATCAATGTTATGTTAATTCATATAATTATTTGATAATTTCAATAGAGTTTAACATTAAGTTTATTATTAGTATTGAAAGCGCTTTACTTAAAAGAATCAAAGAGTCGAAAGCAAAGCAAAGCCAAACTTTTGTTTGTTATTATATACATTTTATTGCCGCAAACCTCCAACACGTTTAACTAAATTATTAACCAAAAGTCATCAAATTTAAGACCAAATGCTATAAACTCGACTCAAAATATTAAACACACTTTTCTTTTCAATTGAATCCTTTAGTTCTTTAGGAAAAGGTATACTAAATAAGACTGAATTTCACTAAAAATAATAATACGAAAAAGCACCCAATGTATATAAACTTGATAAACTGTATAAATAGATAAACATGGCCAAACAAACAGAATATCAAGTAAATTTGGTATTATTATTGATAGTTGAAAAAAGGTTGGCCACAAATTTACAAATAGCTCTCATTAAAGTTGATGTCAGCCTCGAATTGATGACAAATTGATTATATAAGAAATAAGTCTGACATTCAATATATCTATAATTATATTATTAATAAATTTATTGAATTCAAAGTAATTAATAAAAAAGTTATTTTAAGTCATAACTTATTTATAGAGTTTTGACAAATTGAATAAAAGGGATTAATTGATGATATTATGTGATTGATATCTGAGATGAGGTCAGTATGTAATTGAATGCATGAAATGTCAACTCAAGTGATAGAAAAAGATGTGAAGAGTATTTGTTCGAGCAATTTAGTGTCGATTCAAGCAGTGAGTCCTCAAAGAAGTACTTTATCTTTAGTTTACAACACGATTATTGAATTAGAAAATAAAAGTCTTCATTGAGTCGAATGTGAAGGCGTTTGTATCGACAATACTAACAGTAATATACCAGCTCTGCATAAAAGTTGTCTGCCTTTCAACGATCCTTTAACCGGTCTATTGAAAGGATGTCTTATGTCTTCTCAATTAAGTTTGAATGAAAATGAAAAGTTTTCTATATCTGTATGTTTGTGTTGTCGGTGTGTCGGCTGTTGTGGTGATGCCTGTGATGGTAGATAGATATGAAACTATTTGGCTTATATTACCACAAATTTATAACACTCTTTCATTGCTTAGATTATGTCAGATAAGAACAACATTAACGACGCTCTTCTTGTAACTCAAATTATCATCTCTTAGTCTCTTCGTCTCTTCGTCTCTTCTATTAAACATTTTTGACATTTAATTCAAATAAAAATTATTAAAAAATATTTTAAATTTAATTTCAATTCACAATTAAATCGATAGTATTTTCGAAGAATCAATGGATTTGTTGACCGAAACACATATGTGTTTAAGTCTGAAGTTTGAGTTTCCAAATGTTTAAAACAATGGTTAGTTGTGTCCGATTTGACTTGTTTTGAGATTGGACGGGTCGGTCGGGCTTTGGGCTCATTACCATTCATTTGACTATTACTCATGTCTTTACAATCGGAACATTGATTCAGTGATGCTTTGAATGCAATCTTAGAATAAAGGCTGAGATACGGTCCTTATGCCAAATAAGTTACTTCTTGTGATTCAGCGATAGGGCGGATGCACTCATATCGTGAAACTAAATCTTTTTAGACTGAGTTCTGTTCGTAAGATTTTTGTAGAGTTTTGCAGAGTTTCAGTGTTTCAGTAGCTCTCTATGAATCTCAAGAATGAAAAGCTATACAATACATACACAAAGTTTGCTAATTATTTTATAGAGTCTCCTCTTTTTAAGTCCTATAACACTGAGATTTAGTTTTTTTTGTCGGTCTCTCTCTTCTAATGATTTTAAATATTTTTAAAAAAAGTTCTGCATTCAAGCCTTATGTCTCATCATTTGAACACATTTTGACTCATTTTTCATTTGTGCGACAAAAAGAGATCAGAAAAAAAGTAATTCACAACTGTTTTTATGACATCAATCTCTGAGAGATCGAGTGCACAGCATTTCTATTCGCACATCACATCCAAGAGTATCTTTGTATTGGCCAACAAAAGGCCCGTTCAATCTTTATCGCTGTGAAAAACTTTATACCTTAGAATTGCAATCCTTAGATCATTTATCACGGGTTCACTATTCATTCAATGGAGAACTACACTGAGCACAGTCACACTTTCCGAGATATCGCAGATAATATCTATTCATTCAATTAAATATTTTTCATGAATTTGTTAGAATTGTATCCCAGATATCAAAGATAATATCAAATCAAATATTAAATTAATATTTTATGATTTCTGTTGGAAATGATCTATAGATTAATTTCTTAGTTTAGAAAATGGTTATGAGAAGAGATGAGCCATTCTCTATGGCACACACATCCAAATAATTGAGTTGACTCAAATTATAAGGAAGAATCTTTAATTAAGAAAATTAACGAATTACTTTATATATTAGATTTGAAGTGACATTTGGCTAATTCATGACAAGTAAATTAAGTGAAGTTATTTGGGATATGTGTTGGCATTTATGAGAGAAATTCTTTGTTGTTTGGTTTGAATATAACTATTTTAAAGTGCATTAAAGTGCATAATAAGTAGAATAGTTGTCATCTCAAAGAGTGTTACTTTTACACCACATCACAACTATTTAGATATTCGCCATTTTATAGCCCAGGCTTTACGCTAAGCTTCCGAAAGATGTGTGCAATAGTGAGTTAAATAAAAGTTGCCATTGATTGCCCCAAAAATCTATTTTAGACTCACTCTGGCAATCATTATACGCAAAGTTTTTGCTGAACCTTTACTAATGAGAGTTCGTAAAAATGTTTTCTATTTTGTGAAGATATCATTGATTTTTTGAACTCATTTTAGAAACACTAATAAATTAATGTCATCTGTTTATTGTGAACCTATAATACTCGTTATCTCTCCTCTCATATCGTTTTAATAACAGTATTTGAATCAAATATTAAGAATTAGTCGACAATTAATAGCTATAAAACATGTAATTTGAAACAATTATATAAAAGTTAGAGGAATTAAAAAGTTTTGTGTTTTTCACACAAATAACACACTTATTGAATGACTTATTGAATGACTTATTGAATGAGCCTTCAGTTAAAAAGCCAACAAAACACGGCTTTGATTTGTTGGCAAAACTATCATTTCTTTGTAATAATGAATAACGGCTTTCATTTTGATATCAAATACGAGTCCTTTAGGCTATCATTCGGGAAATGCTTAGGAAAATGAAGACTCATTCTTATAGACTATAACTTTGAGTAAAAGCGTTAAACTGAACTTAAACTGAAAATAATGATTGTTTTGTATGAGTCCTTTCATCGCATTCTCACAAACACGGCGTAACACAAGTAGACTATCATTACTACAAAATATCTCTTATTTAAAAAATTGTTTTTTTCACTCAAATGTTACATTTTATAAGTAGAGGTAACAAACAATAAACAATTCTAGTATTCAATGAAATCTATTATTTAATACCGCATTTGAATGTAAAGCGCAGTTTCTCTCAAATTCTCAAATTGCTTCAAATGCCTCACATCCTCCTCAATGAAATCCGTGTGAATTAATTAATAAAATTATATTTTGAGTTAATAATTGATCATGTTCTATTAGACAATCACCCAATTATATGGTTTTATAAACGAGAAATAACTAATTATGAAAATTTCTGGACAATATTTGTTGAAACGATGCATAAAATGTGAGGATATGATCATTACTCAAATCATTACACACTCTCTGAGAAGATATCCTTCGCTGAAATTTATTAGAGTTTCTATTCATTTCACTCCATATCCGGATTCATAAGCGCCGCACAAAATACAGTTATAAAGCAAAGCATTAAATTAACTGTATTTTCAAACTTAAGAATATTTAAGAATATTCATCGAAATTGAAAGATTTAATAATAAGGATGAATTAAAATTATCATTTTATATACATATATGTGTGATGTTAAATGAAAAACGCACTTTCCTTATCCTGAGTATTCAATATCTCAAAAACATTGAAAATATAATTTGTATACTTTAAAATTGAATCATTTAATCTATGTTAATCAAAATTTATTGGAATATTAGTGAAAAAAATAGATTAAATCCTTAAAAGATAGATATTTTTAATTGACTTTTAGTTGAAATATTTCTAATTTTGTTTATAAATGTTTAGAAAATTGAGTGAAACTAAAAGGAATCAAATATTTGCGATGACTTTAAGTGAGAGCACATGTTCTTCATTGGGAAGCGAAACGCATTTCTCAATATTATGAGTGCAGTTGAGGTGAAGAAACATTATTAGGATGAAGGCGTAAAGGGTCGGCATTTTTACGCAGCAATTCGCCCGTTATGTCGGCCTCTTTGGGTAATGACTGACCCGTACACCATATCAAAGGACCGAAACCCGACTCAGAGTTGCGATCAGAAAATGTCTGAAACGCTGTTTTTTCGCATTATTTGAAGGCAAAGAAGAGACCAAAGAAGAGACAATTTTTTGTTTATTATAAGAAATTCATCTGAAATTGAATCCGAAGTACGTTTTGATCGCTTCAAAGCTTATGCTATGCATTGTCTGCGCTCTGGAATAGTGGAGTACTGAACAGACATGAGGAGTGTTCCGGCACTTGCTTTATGTAAGTCAGCCAAAACTGATAAATAAATGACAGTGCGGTTGGCTCTCAATGATATACTTGAAAAAAAATTGTTGGGGTAATTTCAATCTAAAACCAGTCGCCTCTAAATGTTGGGAGTTCGGACTCATTCAATAAGTAAGTTACATGTCTTGGTAAGAGGGAGTCCCATCTAATTAGGGCTTATTTTGTGTAAAATTTAGAAATGTTTGGTGACTTATCACGTGAACGATCCATTTTCACGGGTATTATAAACGAAAAATGTATGACTAGTAATGAATTTCTTATATACTGTATGTTATGATAGCGTATCAAATATCTGAAAAAGATTTCTGAAACTCATATATATTTATAAACTCTGGGAATCCTAGAGATGAGTGGCGTAAGGAAGCGATCCAAGTGTTGAGCAAATGCTGATCTTATGCTGAGCTAATGTTGAGTTCATTTCTATCACTACCACATCATCGCATCCCAGGAATTAATGTTATATCTCATAGAAAGTGGAAAATTATACGTTTGGAGACCATATATTTGGACAATTGATTTCGAGCCTTTGTTATATGATTGGAGGCCTACTAAAAATATACCGGTACTCACAATTGTAGACCCATTGAGCGTGTCTTTTAAATTATAGTAATGTTGAGTTTGAGGAGGTTAAGCTTGTTATGTTGAACTGATAAAAATGATAAAAAAATCAAAAGCCATACGTGTTTTCACGCTTTGCATCTCTTATTGTTGAATGTTTTCACAACTAAACACTTCTCAGGATATTCTCCGCCATTAAAATTGGAATAAAATATTTCTTAAGGTATTCATTAAGTATTGAGTTTCACACCGACTCCGCATACAATCAATGCATCGATTCGAGTCTGAAGTTTGAGTTTTTTTTCTTGGTTTCCATCATTTAATCGGAGAAATTGCGAAACTATATATATATTGTGGAAATATTTGGTCCCTTAGATTGATATCGCCTTTCCTTCAGATTTGCCGAAACACAGACGCATTTTTGGCGGAAATTATAAGAGGTTTTACGATTTCTAATTATATACAAATGATAAACGCATTTATGGGATAACACTTTTTGGGATTATTTTGCGTAAACTTTATATCAATTCCAGAAAATGTTTGATATTTTCTTTGATTAATAACTTATATGAAAACTGTTTACTTTGCCTATCATTTAACCACAAAAATAAATTTCATAACAATTTGCAATTGAATTCATTTATAGGGTTGGCTTCAACTTCAAGACCAATGAGGAGAAGAGAACTTCACTAAAACTAATGTAAGCTCCGGATAAGGGAAGACCCGAAAGATTTTGCTTAAGTGAATACTGCGCCAACTTTTTTTTGACAATCAATAGAGTGGATCAGACATTGAAATGAGTGGTTAATAACTGATTTGTTATTAATAATATTTGTGGTAAAAGTATGTCATCCGTAGAGGGAAGTGGTTCTGAAAACAATGAAATTCCAAAAGATAGCGACAAATCATTGAACTCTAAGCTATCAATATGTGATGCCGTGTCTAAAGTGCTTAAGGGATATGACTGGACTCTTGTGACCACATCTAACAAACCCAACTCATCCACTAAACAAAAACTTCATGTCAAACGTCCTATGAATGCATTCATGGTATGGGCTCAGGCGGCGCGCAGAAAATTGGCAGACCAGCACCCCCATCTTCATAATGCTGAACTCAGCAAAACACTGGGAAAACTTTGGAGGTAAACATTTGAGCTCTATTTTCATATATCGTTCTCACGTATCGTGTCATCAGTTGTCACACCCCTTACGTCCCCTCTAATCAATATTTCTATTGTATTGAACTTTAATATTTTATTTTAAACTTTAAGGACAATCATTTGATTACAATTAAAACATTAATCAAAACAATTATTTCTAGAATTTACTAAAATAATATTCTGTTTAATAATCGATAACATATTATAGAAAAGCTTTCAAAGGCTATAAAACGGGAATAACGTCTGTTAAGAAATAAGGGTTTTATATAAAATTTTATTAAACAAAATAGTCTTTGACATTCTCCATAAAAAATATCATTGGGTTAGATTAGGAAGGAAAAATTGCAAGGGAAAGCAAAAGCGAAGATTTTAAGGATGGGACAATAACAAACAAAAATTTCATTATAACTTTTAAAATATTTTATTATTATTATTGTTTATTATTTCAATTAATTTCTAAATTCTTTTAATTAAAAACTTAAGGAATTCATTATATCTAAAAATTAATTACTTGTCTACAGACGTAATACTCATTTATTCCATTATTTGTTACGCGAGAGAGAGAGGGGGGGGGGAGTGAGTTTTCTGATGTAACTCAAGGATGGTATAAAAGTTAAACAAAAATAATCAGAAAATCTCATTTCGTCAGAAATTTACTCATTTTCAGTATATTTTAAGTATAAATTAAGTTAAATTTTTTCATTACATATAATGACTTTTTTACAAATCACAAACTGATGTATACCTGTATACCTGGTATATTGAGATAAAGTATAGAAAGTGGTCAACAAATCTGAAGAGTTCATAAAAAAATATTTGTTCGGCAAATCTTTTAAATAAAAAGTCATTCAAATTCAGGGATGGCAAAGGGGGGGGTATTTTCAGATTTACCCCCCCTAGAAGCGAAAAAAAGCGAAAAAAAGCGAAAAATACCCCCCCTAGGGTTGGCGAAAATTTGTAAGGCAAAAACGATGAGTTTTGGGGGGA
>JAQIXD010001966.1:0-12243 GCA_034699985.1 Minunthozetes semirufus | reverse complement strand
ATTCGATTAGTGCGGACTTAGAATCTCTGTAAGCAAAGGCTTAGGCTTTAAGTCGTCCCCAAAATAGAGTTCATTAGTCACGGACTCGACCTCTATCTCCTCAAAAGAGATCAAAAAATGTTTAAAATTATTTGTTGGAGTAGCATGCTCAATTTGCAGCACACTTTCAGGATATAGATTAACTGAAAACAGTTCAGTACAGAATCAGATTCTGTTTAGAGTTCTTACGTCCGAATTTTATTATCCATTAATCCAAGAGATAATCGTTAATCAAAACATATTATAAAAGATTTTGGTCTTCTATAAAACCAGTCAATTCCCAAGTTTCGCGACTCTAAGAGGATTTAGAGAACATTTTTCATTTTTTGCCTCATTTTGTTCTATTATGGAGACATAATGTTACCATTTTCAAATTCTAGGGGGGATTTCGGAAAATCCTCTCCTTGGGTGTATGCCGATATAAGAGGGTATAATGAGTTCCACGAATCAATCGGAAGTTCAATCACTATTATAACAAGTTATTAATAACCTATACTTTTTTTTCTCTTTTATTAAAGAGTATTTATTGAGATTTAAATCTCAATAAACTATAATAAAGTTCATAACTTTGTAATAAATGAGTGATTTGTTGTCAATTAGAAAACAAGACATTTGATTCTAATCAGGGTTTGGCACAGATTTAAGTTAAAGGTTTTAACAAAAGAGCAGACGTGCCATTCATAAGAATGAATGACTAACTAGAAAAAGTCACGAATACCTTTATCATTTCAATTTTTAAATAATCTGTCTCTATCTCTATCCGAAACTGAATTTATAGGGAGTGAATAGAATACCGAAGTATACTGTTTTATGTCTGAAACAAAGAACCAATTGTTTGCACATAATTTGGAGACAAGTTTTCCTCTGAATTCCACAAATATTTGTGAGTTCTCTAACCCTTGAGGTTTTCCTAAGAATATAATTTGTCCTCAAATTCAGAGAATTATTCAAATTTCAAGCGAAAGTCAAAATTGAATCACATTTTGGTCAACAAAACCAATTAGTAAAACATGTTTCTAATGAGTTATTGAGTCAATCATTATCTTTGAATCTTTTCGACAATAAAAGGAAGTGAGAGAAGTATTACAGAAAAAAAGAACTTAAGGTCTATTGAATCGAAAGATTTGAAATCCTATTCCACTCCTATTCCAGGCCTATTCCAGTGACCCGTTTTTGCAATATTCCTCTAATAAATACTTGAGATATGAAAGTCAAACACAATTTTGGAAATACATTTATCGAACAAATAATAGGATGATATCTATGTCCTTAACCTTGAAATGTTGTCCGGACCAACAAATCTTACCAAATATTTACGAAAAATTGTTTATGGTTTTTAAGATATACAATACTTAAGTATTTAAGAGGAACTGTGGAACTCTTTTTCGTATCAAAACTTATCAAATGAACAATTTGTGGCACAATATCCTCAATAATTGTCAATAATAATAGTCTTGCAAGACTTGCATCAATCCTATGCAAATAAGAGCAAAGCTGAACATTGCCCATCTGTGCTAATCTATCAACTTTGAACTTTGAACTTGCTTTCACTTATAATAATTTTATTAGTGAATTGAAAATTATTATTTAATAAGAGGTAATGAGAAAAATGTATTTTTCACCCATTGTTCACATTTAATTCAAATATAATAAGCTGTTTGTTGTGTTATTTTTAGCTAACGGTTTGATTCCCAGAATTTGTTTTGTATCTAATGTTTAATAACACAAAACAAAAGATAGAAATTTCTTATCGATTGACAGAAACAGCAATTAATTCAAATGAAGTACTGATTGAGTTTCGCCGAATTTTAACGAAAAGATTATTCAGTTCTTGGAATTTAAATCAGTCTCGAGAGTGAGTGCGGGCGAGGAATGACTTACTGTTACAGTGAAACCAAAAGATAGGGTTCTTATCATCTGTTGACTCAACTCATACCACAGTTATATTAAACTTGTATTCGTATTCCGATGTTTTGCCAAATAATTATAGATTTACTTTAACTTACAATAAATACAATAAATATTTCGATAATAATCAAAATTCTCTATAAATTGAAAGAATTTCTTCCAAATCCATTTACATAGAATTGAAATTCTTTGTTAGAATCACTTATTTAAGATAATTCGCATTTTGCTTATATTTAACAATTTGTTACGCCATATGACAACCCTTTCGTGAATTTTATAAAACATAATCTGAATGCAATCAATAAAATAAATTATAACTTATTTTTAAAATTATAATTAAAACTAAAAACTTAGACGAACTCACCCAAACGTATACACAATATATTGTCTGCATATACCCCTCACCCAGAATAAATGCAGTCTTACCATTGTATAGTCGAGTAAAATAGTCTTCCCTTCTTATATAATTAGGATTGGGTTAAGTATCTAATTTTCAGTTAACATTAAACCATCACTTTGTGTGATAGTTAGGAGTTAGAAGGCGTTAACGAAAGGCTTTAACCATAACTGACAAAAATAATCTAAAAATTACTTACTTTTCGATTAATTCAATGAAAGATAAACTGCTTTTTTTGGAGAGAAAATCTATAAAAAAGTTGTGCGCTTTCTATCAACAGAGGTTTAGTCACATATTTGAATGGAAGGGCAGAGGTTTGAGAACTTTTGCCATTTGTTTGATTCAGTCAGTCATGCGTTTCCCAGTCAGAGGTCTGAATATTTTTTTATCGTTTTTTTCAATAATTGCAATGTTTTCCACTCTTTTCCAGTGTTTTGCCAATCAATTCATATATCAGTTGACATCACATATACTTAATTTCAAGCTTTCATTTCACACAAAAATTATTTATTTATATTACTTATGATTCATAACACGAGTTATGAGTTATGTTATGAAATATTATTCAACAAAAACTAAATTCTGAGAAAATCAACAAAAGGTGTCAACTATTCAATGAGTTATGAATTGTATAAAAACCAATCGATTCTCACTTTTATTACAAAACAATCAAAATTTGTATAAAAGTCTTCTCAAAAAAGAGATTATTTTCCATTTGAATCAATTCTAGGCTATCGGTCGGGCGGATAGATCTTAATGAGATGCTTTGCAGTGGAAGGGTATCCCGTGACGGGACAGCCATTATTCTCTTTTATGTGATTTGTTATACAAGAATAGCAAAACACGAATCTATTATATAATAAAAATTTATATTAATTTATAAGAAAATCATTTTCGAGAAGTGATTACCCGCTCGTCATAAGTGCGGTCTCGTTCTCACGAGTTTTCAGACAAATTGGACACAATTCCGATGGAATTTCGATTTCAATCTAATCATAATTCAGACAATTATTTTCACTTTAATTGGATTTTCTAAAAAACATACCTTCTGTGGAGGGGGAGGAATAGGAAGGGGTGCGAAACTTGATGTTGAGTTAGGACTTGAGTACCAGTAATCCAAAAATTGAATGAAAAAAGCGCTGACAGACAAACCAATTGTGAAACCTTTGGCTAACAATTTAGTTGATCTCATCGATAGTCTACAGAAATATGAGAACCAATCGATGTTTGGATGAATTGACTCAAAGGGTTGTCTCTGTTCTCTTAGATCGTTGTCATCCAAATTAATTAATCTAACGTTTGATAGCCTAAGAAGTGGCGAACAATAGATGTTTTGTTTGACAGAATAACTCATTTGATAATAGAGTTCAATCATTTGATAAATCGTACGAATCGTTGGATAACTTTCAACAAATAGTTTGTCAAACATTCTGGTATTCCCTTCGGACGGACTGTCCATTAATTTTAGTTTAAAATTATCATAAAAAGTATCGATTTTACTCTTGAGATAAGGGGCTGTCGTCAGAAGTATAAGTGAAGAGTAAAACTGTCTTCGATTGAGACCAGAGTTTGGTTTAGTTGACACTCTTTTAAGAGAGTAAAAGTGTTCAGAAAAGGAAGCACTAAATGATCGCAAATGAATTAATTGGACACAAATGTCGAATAAGAGATAAATTTCATCGAAATATTTTAACAAAAAGTCGAACTTTTGGCTGTTATTTGAGTATAATATCTGTGAAAAACAAAACAATAGTTAAAAAAAAGACATTATTTTCTGAGAGGATATGACAAACATTTTTCAGGTGATTTGCGGCTCTTTTAAGACCAGTGGCCAGACTTTGTTGAGCCAATACTTCAAATATCGATGGATTCGTGTCAGAGTCGACATCCAAATAGCTATTTGTCTGATTCGCGCAAAAAGAAGACATCGATTTTGAAGAAGATAACAAACAAAATATAAATAAAAATCTTTGAAATTAACTTAAAATGAGTAAAAACCTATTAAATGATTAAAACACAAATTCTATGTTTATATACAAAGAGTGAACTCTACTGTTTGACAAATAAACTATTACTGTGTATAATATTATTAGCAATATTAGCATGGTAAGTATTGGTAAGTATATTGGTAAGTGTTGTTTACAAACAGTGCACAGTTTTGTTGCCTAAATCAAGAATATTCTCAACTTTCAACTGAAATAAATGATTAATTGAAGACTAATTTCATTTGAATTATTTGGGAAAATGTTTCCGTTGTTATCATCTCTTATAAGACGAGAAGTGTTTAATCATTTAAAACCTTTGAATCAAATTAAAGCGAATTCACAAAACTCTCTGATTTTGAATGAAATAAATAAAAGTAATAAAAATATTATTTAAATAAAAATAAAATTTAATTACAAATCAATTTCAGAGCCTTTTATTGAAGATTTAATGAGAAGACTATCTCTGAGTTCTCATAATCGGAGCAGTGATGGGATGACCGAACAAACAAACCGGTGGTGGGAAACACCAGTTCGAGAACTGGCAACACCTCAGCAATGGGAGGAACAGCGCCTCCTCCATAAATTTCATTTTGTGGGACCAAAAATTAAACTAAAACGAAGACATCCTTTGGATAATAAGCCGCAAATGAAAGGAATTGTTTTAAAGACTTTGATTAAGAAACCAAAGAAACCAAATTCCGCGAATCGGAAGTGCGTTTTGGTTCGTCTCACAAATGGTAAAGAAAAAGTGGCTTTTGTTCCGGGAGAGGGTCATAACCTTCAGGAGCACAGCATAGTTCTCGTCCATAAGAAGAGAGTACGGGATGTGCCCGGACTTAAGCTTAGAGTAATTCGTGGGGCATATGATTGCGCTCATGTCGTGAAAAAGACAGGAAAATAGTCATAGAAGTGATTGAAGTGATTGAAGTGAAAGACATTTAAATTAAACAAAACTTTTATTTGAAATAAACATTAAAATAGTATTTCGTTGACAAACAGTAAAATAGTTTTAAAACTCAACATTAGTTTAATCTAAACATTGATTGCAATAAATATTATGAAAAATAAGGGAATCTTTGATTCAAATAATGGTTTAAATAAAACTTAAATTTGTTTTAAAATTAATCTTTGATTTCATTTAAATGAGAATTAGTTTTCTTTAATGAGATTTTCATTTGATTCGATGCCTTCCTCTTTGGTCTCCGCGAAAAGAGAAGCTATTTCTTCGACGCAATCATTATTTTCAACGTCTGGTATCTGTGCCGGACATTCAAAGTGGACGCAATGGAATACCTCATTAGCGCTGTTATAAGTGCCAACAATTCTAATGAAAACAATGGGTCGTCGGGCAAACCGGAGGACCTGCCACGACCTGCAAAACTCTTTACGCTTATCGGCCACTATATGCCAGTTCTGCTGATCGACAGATATCTCCACATAATAACTGTACGACCGTTTGTCGGTATCCCAAAGCAAAAGACGCATAGAATCGATCATAAATGGTTGGGACAGTTGTACGACAATAGCGCCGCTTCCCAACTGATGGCAGGTATATCCGGTATCCCAATCATAGTTCTCCCAATCGCCTGATTATTACAAAAACACTATTAATTAAATTCTTTTCTTAAGAGATAAACAAACCATTAATTAATGCATTTCTGGTACGACTGACGCCTTCAATGACGAGCGCACTGTTCCTGATTGAGGCCACGTTATAACTCGGAACTAATAAATGTGATAAAAATGTGACAAAACATTAGAACCAATAAAATTAATGATAACTGAGTGTATGTGAGTGTATGTCATACCCAGTAATCCTCTGTCGACTTCAAACTTCTTTTTAGTGAACATACACTCAAAGGAGACGACATGAAACACTCGATTAAGACTGTTATGGGTTCCGACTAATCGAACATATTTGGCCACTCGAGCAGGAAAGTAAAGGTATTGCCAGGAACGGCACAGGTATTGGGTGTGATCTATTACTCGGACCCAATCTTTCATATCCATAGATATCTCAATATAGTAAGAGTAGGTCCGCATATCTTTATCCCACAAAAGGACTCGAATGTGATTTATAATGCATTGCATTCCCAAAGCGATGAGTATTCCCTGTCCTGTAGTGTCGTCGATATGATGTCGAGTGAATCCCCGCTCCATATCGTAGTTGAGTGCGTCCCCATCCAAGAGTGCGCTTCTATTCTCTCCTTGTAATACCTGTGCATTAAATCGAGTGCAGGCGATGTTCTGTTCCGGAAGAAGACATCCCCTGTAATTGAGATCAGTATCGCGGGACTGACTCTTGGCCTGAATGGCGTCTAAAATGTCGTTCGGATCAACTAAACCAGAGTTGCGTACAATTGAGAGCAAATCATTTGTTGAAATGAGAGGCAATCGAATGCAAGACATTATATCTTTGACCAGTTCTGGACATTGACTTGAATTTCGTTGACTCCATTCACAGACGGCGCGGAAAATATCAATTTCTGGCGCACAGAATGAATCTCTGCTTATCATCTCTTTTAGCGTCGAAACTGAGAGACCATAAAAAGACTCATTTTTGATGACGTCTTGTGCCTGTCTGTCGATGAAAGTGCGACAAACTTCTGCTAATTGTGATAATTGGAACAGATTTGCCGTATCGTAGATAACACATACATTTCTGATGGACAGAACATTCTTAAGATAATCTGAAATCGCATTTTCGAGTCCAACAAAACCGTATTCGTGAGACAAACAGAATATCTCAAGAATTGACTCCTCTTTGAAGCTCTTGAGTTGAATGTGACCGCAATACAGATATTTCAGTAGATATTTGAACGCCTGAACCGATGAGACTTTAATTTCAATGTCTCTTTCATTAGATTCTTTCATTCCTCCATAAAGAAGAGCCCGAAAGTAGTCACTTCTTGCGGCCAACAGTACTCTGTGTGCTGGCAATCGATGGCCGTCCACTATAAGAGTTATATCACTAAACGTTTCACTCAAATAAAGTGCACTCAAATTGTCGGACAAAACCGAAATATGATTCACTTCACCCAAAGGCGTCTCAATTGTCGAAGAACTTGAGGACGACTTCGGGTGACTGTCACTCATTGTTAATCTGAAAGATAATTCTTTAAAAGTGATGTCAATTAAATAAAATTAAATAAAATTGTTTAAAATGATTGAAATTTATGACAAATTTTGACCCAAATTAATGATTATTTTGATTTTAATGCAAATGTCAGAGAAAACATTTTCATCAAAAACGACAATTATCTGACTTAAGCTGAATCTTGAGCTCACTATAGACCGCATTATTGCTCGAAATCTGACAATTTGGGGAATCTTTCAAACGTTACGTAATTTTTGTTTTGAAATTGTGACTCATCTTTAGTGACAATTGTTTTTATTTATGTTTTAGTTTGTAATAGTTCCACGTTTATTGAACTTTCAATTCAATTCACTTTAATCCATTATTTACCAATAAATCAGTTCAAATAAATCCGTCAAAATGACCACAAACTTTTCAATACGTGATCGACAAAAGGGTGAGAAATGACTGAATTTTATTTTGATTTGTTGTTAAATAATTACCGGTTTTTGTCTCGATATTGAAATTTGTTCTTCAATTTGTTTTAATCTTCAGATGCGATGAAAACTATTTTGAATTTGAATTCACCGCTCAGTAAGTCTTCAAATACAGAACCCGTTTGGAAGGTATTCATTTACGACCGCTGCGGTCAAGACATTGTCTCACCACTGCTTTCAGTCAAAGAGTTACGCGAATTGGGAATTACTCTTCATATGTATTATCACTTAATTTAATTGAATAAATATATTGTTTTCTAATGAATATACTGTTTGTCTGTTTGTCAGGCAATTACACAGCGATAGAGATCCCATTCCTGATGTTCCGGCCGTTTATTTTCTTCTTCCCACTGATGAGAATATAATGAGGATCTGTCAGGACTTCCGTAACCAACTCTATGATCACTATTACCTAAATTTCATTAGTCCGGTCTCCAGACAGAAGTTGGAGGACTTGGCAACGGCTGCTCTTCAGTCTAATTGTTCCCATTCTGTGACTAAAGTTTATGATCAATACATGAATTTTATTTCACTCGAAGACGATATGTTTATTCTTAAACAACAGGACAAAGACCTCATCTCTTATTACGCTATCAATAGAAGCGATGTTAAGGACACAGACATGGAGTTAGTTATCGATAATATAGTGGACAGTTTGTTCTCAGTGTTCGTCACAATGGGTGTCGTTCCCATAATAAGGTCTCCTAAAGGAAATGCCGCCGAAATGGTGGCCGAAAAGTTAGACAAAAAGATTAGAGAGAACCTGAGGGACGCCCGAAATAGTCTTTTCAATGGCGGCGATCTTTTTGGGACTAATGTTGCTCTAACTTTCCATCGACCACTTCTTGTAATATTGGACCGGAATATGGATATGGCGACACCACTTCACCACACCTGGACATATCAGGCTCTGGCACACGACGTGTTAGACCTTAAGCTAAATCAGGTCCGAATCGATGAATCGGACAAATCCTCGCCGACGGCTTCCAAATCAAAGTCAAACATAAAAATATATGATTTGAATCCATCGGACAAGTTTTGGGAACAGAATAAAGGCAATCCATTTCCACAGGTGGCAGAAGCGGTACAGGAAGAACTCGAGACCTACCGCTCATCAGAAGAAGAAGTAAAACGACTTAAGAGTGAAATGGGTTTAGAAGGGAATATCGCAGACGAAGCCATTTCTTTCCTGTCTGACAATACGGCAAAACTAACGACAGCTGTCAGTTCCCTACCGGAGCTCTTGGAGAAGAAGCGTTTGATTGATTTACACACAACTATCGCCACTTCAGTCTTGGATCACATAAAGACTCGAAAACTCGACATATATTTCGAAATCGAAGAGAAAATTATGTCGAAAGCAGTATTAGATAAGTCACCCCTCGAACTGATTATTGATCCGAACGCAGGACTTACTTCTGATAAATTACGACTTTTCCTCATTCAATACCTGTGCGGTTTGCCTGTTCTCAGTGACTCAGAATTAACGCAATACCTGAATGAACTGCAAGTCGTCGGCTGTGATCTTAATGCCTATCAATATATCAAACGGTGGAAGAAATTAAGTAAACTCTCGCTATCGGACAGTCAGTATGTGTTTCATTCGGGCGGCGGAACAAAAACTGTTAGTATGTTCTCAAAACTCATGTCTCAGGGCTCGCAGTTTGTTATGGAAGGCGTCAAGAATTTAGTGGTGAAAAAGCATACTCTGCCCATCACTCGAATAGTGGACGCACTCATGGAAGTGAAATCCGTTCCCGAATCAGAAGAGTACCGATATTTTGATCCAAAACTACTAAAAGCAGTCGACTCTGTTTCCAACCGAAACCGGACACCATTTCAAGACGTAAGTTAATTGACTCAATTCGTGTGCTTTTCATTGAATTTCAGATTATTTTTGATTCAAATATGAAAAAAACATAAAAATAATGTTTGGATAAGATTTCGATCAGATTTCAAGTGAAACAATAGATTCTCTCAATTGAATCGATTTATATATGAGTTGGGAATCACTTATTGAGTGAATGGCTTTCACAACAATTATTCTAAATTATTGAGACGTAACTCAAATCCAATGCAAACATAATATGGTTTCAAAAAAAAGTGTATTAATGTGCGAAATATTGCTCTGAAATCGATATTAATTGAGAAGTAGTGCCGAAACACTGAATTATTGCGCTTTTAATTGGAATTATTGTTTATTTAAGTTTTTAAACAACAATTTATTGATAGCTTTTAATTCCATAGACTCTGGACTTCCATAGAATAGGATAGGAATCAAAGGATTTGTTTATTCATTGATTTTTAGAAGTTTAAGGAATTTTTATTGATTTGTTAGTCGTTTTGGTTTTATTGCAAGTTTTGAATTTCAAATATATATTTATTTGAGTTTTTATTTTTATCATTCCTTAAGTTATGAATTATTATAACTGTAGAGAAAAAAGTGTTTTTTAATCACTTATTGACGTTTTTCGCCAAAACTATTCAAAACTATTGCATATATTTGAGTGAAAAAAACTGTTTTCAACGATTCAGTCATCAAAACATAGATTTTATTTTTAAATAATCACTTATTTGACGAAACTTTTAATGAATTTTATATTCAGACAGAAATTGAATTTTCTATTCGTTTGAAATTCTAAACCTGTGTTTGCCTTGAATTCTATCTTCAGGTTTTTTTGGTCCTTTAATGCGATTTCAAATAATAATAATAATAATAACGAAATATATTTAACTTATACTATATACTATATACTTAACGCAATTCTTATGTAATATAATATTGAATTCACTCATAGTTTTTGTGATTATTTTCTTTTGAAGATTTTATATCAAATTAATGGTTAATTTAATCTAATTATTTGCTCATATATTAGGCCATTGTGTTTATGGTCGGCGGAGGGAATTACATCGAATACCAGAATCTCGTAGACTATTGTAAAGTAAGTCTAAATATTTGAATATTTTTTGGTTTTTTCACTAAATTTAAAGAATTTTTTGTTTTTGTCTTATCTTCAGAACAAATCAAAATCATCGCCAAAACGAATACTTTACGGAACGACTGATTTAATGAATGCAAACCAATTCCTGTCCCAACTGTCAAAGTTAGGGCAAGAAATCTAAAGTTAAAACATGTTTTGAACGAAGTTTTAGTTAAAAATTGAATTATTTTTAATTTGTTTGTTCGTTGGGACCGTTGGGACCATTAATTATAATTACAATTAAATGATTAAAAGATATTAATTAATAATTAATTGTTTTTAATAATAATATTATATAATATTTTTCTTGTGATCAGAAGTTATATAAAATTAGAATAATATTAAAGATTTTAAATTAAAAATTATACACAAATTATTGCGATTTTTCCTATAAATCAATATTAAAAACAATTCATTTCATTTCAATCGCTTATTATTTAATAATTATTTAAATGTATTTATAGTTTATATCGAATTTATTAATCATTTTCTCTCTTTTTTTGTTTAAATTATTTTTATTCACAAAACTTTCTATAAATTCGTTATTTGATTAAAAAATCGATTTTTAAATACATTTTGAGAATAAAATTTACAAATGGATTGAGTTTTAGCACTCATTTGTTTGTGTGTGAAGTGACGCCTAATTTGGTCAAACACTCAATAAAATGGTTTTTTATTTGAATAAAAAGTTTTTTTGGCTTTTCTTTCGACAATTTGTTTATTTTTCAATTGAATAGTCTATAGACTGCTTGGCTTCAAAACACACTTCACTTTTGGCTGAACGGTCTCTCTCTTTCTCTCTCTATTTGGTTGTGATATGAAATGCGTTGAATGATTGCGTTCAACGATTCACTAATATTTTCAAATAGTAGTGAAGTCTTAAAAATATAGATAACATCTAAAGAATGAACAGAAAAGAAAAGTTTGTTAGAAATTCCATCGAAATTCCTTCGACTGACTCTTCTGTTCTCTATTGTGTTGTCAAATGTTTGAAGCAATGAGTGGCCAAAAGAGTGTTTGATGTCCTCTCTCTCTCTCTCTCTCTCTCACACACACACACACACACACACACACACACACAGTGAGACAATCTATTATTGGTGTGGTTTCGATGTGTATTATTTAGCCATAAATGAGAATATAAATGGAAATCATGTGTTCTATCACTGAATAGAATGCATTCGATTAGTGCGGACTTAGAATCTCTGTAAGCAAAGGCTTAGGCTTTAAGTCGTCCCCAAAATAGAGTTCATTAGCAGAGGATAGATAAATAATCTTTTTGGCACTTTGAATGGGTATCGGCATTACCCCCAAACTTGGGGGCTGTCCGAAATACATACTGAGGGTCAGTTTAACAAAA
>JAQIXD010001965.1:0-12259 GCA_034699985.1 Minunthozetes semirufus | reverse complement strand
TTTTTTGAACCGAACCGAACCGACTTTTTAGGAGTGCTGAACCGAACCGAACCTAAACCGACATTTTTGACCAATTTCTTAACCGATCCGAACCGAACCGAACCGTTCTTCACCTCTAGTCTAAATACAAAAGGAGTTAAAATCAAAATTCAGTAAATGTTGGTTAAAATGACCGAAAAATAGTAGGAATCGTTAAAAACTAATATTTTGTTGTCTCATATGATTAGGGATTTCTTTGTTTAGTTTCTAATATGAGATCAAATGGTTTTAAAATTTAAATTGATTTCTATTTAAAAGGACTTCAATTATAAACAACTTATTGAATGAATCGACTATTGAATAGACTGAGTCCACAATAATTGTGTGACACTTAAGCTATAGTTTACAGACTTTACAGTTAAGTAAAGTGAGGGCACAAATACACAGTTTTGCCATTCATTGTGCCATTGATTATCGTATTCAAGGCTTTATAAGTCAGTCTGACTCAGTCATGGACTCATGAATGGTTGTTCGCACTAACTCTTGACAATCTTTTTGAATGTGTCCGTCAAAGACTCACAACTCAGAACTCAAACTAATTTTCTTATTGAAAATAATTTATTATTTAATGAAATCATTTTAATTGAATTTTTGTCTTTTATCGAATTTCTTAGAAAAACCAAAAATTGATTTTAAATGTAATTAAAGATAAAAACATATTTAATCGGAGAAGTATTCGTCATTTCATTAAAATGAATAATAAAAATATTTTTTGATAAAAATTGAAAAAAATATATAAAACACAACAAAATGCGTTAATTGAGCTTTAAATACAAATAATAACTCTTCGATAGATTTTCCTTTAAAATTCATAGAAAGGCTGTTTAATAAACTGTGTTTATTATATTATACCTCTATATCTGTATATCTATATATTAAGACAACAATTAAGATCTAAAAGGATTTCTTTTAAATGGATCAGTCATTTAGTTTTCAATCAAAAAGTATTAGATTTTTTGAGGAGAGGGAGAGAGAGAGAAACAAAAGATATTGTTTGGAGACCTATCGCCTACAACTATAACTGGAAACCTTGAATGGCACAGCGCTCAGCACTCAACCAAAAACACAAATAATTATTTTTTAGTGTAAAACCAGTAATTAATTACTACAAAGGGTTCAGTCAATGTCGAAAAACACATAACACGGGCTATAAAAGTTGTATGACAAACATCATTGATCTCTGATCACCAGATTATCCACTCGTTCTTTAAGTTAAGAACATTTGGATTAAACTGAAAAAAAATCTTAAAAGTTTGATATGAGAGCAGAATATAGTGATGTATCAAATATTACCAAATATTACAACTTATTACCAGATATTACTTCATATGGTTTTTTGTTTGGAAAATACGTTGTTTTTTATTGGGTTGCGCTGCTCTACAGCACATCATAACGTTTTTTCCGGTATTGATTTTAGAGGCGAACCAACAACTGGATGACAGGTCATTGAATTTACCCACAAATAATAAAAGACAGTACAACAGAGCACAAGACATAGACTAACCAATGCTTACTAAAGATTAATAATAAACGGATTCTGTGTCTGTGATGTGATGTCTGTGACTCACTCTTCACTCGTAAGGATTGAAAACTGATATTCAGAGAAGAATTTCGAAGTCATCCGCAGATTGAGTCACAGATTAGTATTAAAACATAAGAGGAAAGCCATCATTCAATAGGAAAAGAATGGCATACAATAAGAGGACAATAAAAATACAATTTATTTATTAAAAGATGAAACGAATGCAAACGAAGTGCAAATATTTTACATACTTTAGTGTTAAGACAAATCATATCTTAATTGGTTTGATGAGTACCAGTGCTTCTGAACAGGAATTTAGGAGAGAGTGACAAAGATTGGACCCACTTGTATGACAAAAGTAAGGATTGCGGCCACGACTGCAATACTTTGGCCCAAAAATACATTAATTGTGAAGAAGTTGTGCTCTAAATACCATAAAATACCATTTTATACATTATGTAATGCATTTGCAGACGAAAACTAATCGATTGAATGGAAAAAATGGTGGAAATATTGAAGTTTGGTTAAGAAGAGTAACCCTTTTAAACAAAACAACTATTAATTTGTTTTCCATTTGTGTCTGATTTGTCCCAAAAAAACAGTACAAAGAGAGTGAAAACATATAAATATTTGTGGAAAGGGTTTGTTGAGTGAGTTTGCGTCTCATCTCTTAATTGCGTATAATTTGAATATATTGTAATTAAATGAATGTAAGCCTTAAAGTGATGCCAAACCATAGTTTGGAATAAGTTTTTCCTCTCAATGGGTCTCAATCGCGCATTTCATCAGACAGACAGACAGTGTTATCGACCAGACAGACAGTTAGTGCTCAGTATTGCTCAGTATATAATAGACATGAGTTGTGAACTCTGTCTGTTCCATACATACCATTGCCAGACACATGAGACAGCTCTGGGAGTTTACACTGGGATTAAAGGGCTGTTCAACAGTTTGAATGCTTCAGACATTTAAAATCCAGACATTCCTTTCGCGACAAATCAATCAAATCATAAAATAATTATTTGACAAAACATTTGACAAAACAATGTTTCACTTTTGCATCACTTCTTCATTGAATGCAATAAACAATATATTTGACAAAAATTAGTATAAATTCTTCAAAAAAAATATTCATTTAATCAAAAAAAAGAGAAACAATTCGTTCAATCGGTTTCTCTTTGAATAACATTATTGTCTTCGAGTGGCGTTCGGTGTGTTGTCTGACTGGGAATGTCTGCAATCGATTCAGACGTCTCGACATTTGGTGTGTCGTTCACTGGTAAGAGTCGAGTCACCGAATTGGCCGCCGATTCCACACAAAGAGTCGGCAAAACATTTCGAACTTTATTAAACTCAATGAAAGAGACGCCTAACTTATCGGCCAATGATTTAGTCGGAAGAATGCGTTCAAAACACTTTGTCAGAAACGGCAACAATTCGTTTGTGTATTGATTGCAAAATCTAATCAAAACCTGCCGCTCCTCTGGCGTCAGACCTGATTCTTCGGCTCTAAAACATAGAATAAAATAAGAAATTGTTGTAAATTATGCGAAAAATAATATCATTTTAAAAAAACAAAGGATTTTCGCTTAAATAAGTCTAAAAAAGAGGGTCAGACAGACAGACAGACAGACACTTCGTTCTTATAATTGTCTATAATTAAGAGTTGATATCAAAAATTCAAATCTATTCTAATTTCTGAAAATAAATGCAAATTTTGTTTATTGTTTTGAAAGCAATTAATTCTATTGTTTTTTGCGTAAAATAAGGCATAAGTCTGAACATAAGGGACACCAAAAAGGAATATCAGAATTCAAAATAAACTCTATTTTCAGAATATAAGCAAATTATTCACATTTGTGTCAATATATCTAAAAGTCATTCCTTTATTGAGTAAATGTTTAAAAACATTCAAAACATATAATTTTGAAAATTATTTTATCGACAAAAGACTCGATTCAGCGAAAAGATGACAAATTTTTAGGGGAATACCTAAATAACTGCTGCATTGCTCTAAGGTTTAGATGGATTTCATGAGAAACGCTAACTATTGCCAATGGGTGCGAACGGAAGTTATAAAACTATTGATTTTTGGTATTGTTTTGTCTGAAACGCTATTTTCATATAAAACAAGTCATTGAAATCCAATGAATGAAATTCCAAAAAAACCAATGAGTGTTCAACTGTTCGGGTATTTCCCAGAAATACAAAAATACTTCACTAATGGTTACGACACTTACGACAGAACTCATTCATTAAATAAAGAATAAATAAATGAATGAATCACTGAATCAGAAAATAATTTCAAATTCAGTTATATTTGAATAAAAAACTAAATATTCTGTTTAAGGAAATGAGAGCTCATTATCTCTGAATTCAAATTAAATTAATTATTCAATTGTTTTATGACTCGAATCAAGAAATTAAGTCATCAAATGAGTCCATTTATAAAGAATTTCAAATCAAAATTCAATTTAAGACTCAATTATTACTCAAATCTGATCTCGAATTCAATAGAATAACAGAATTTAAGACAACGTTTACCTAAAATACTTGGAAATGGCGCTCGAAATACGATTAAATGACTCATTCATAGCATTAGTCAGGGAAGAGATGGCCATCAATGGAGTGGTCCGACGGATCTCATTCATTGCGGTCAATATATCGTTGGAATAGTGGGCCAAAAGTGGAAATTCTAATAGACTTATGGGTGGCGTCAGATCCTGTTCCACAAAAATTAGACAAATTAAGTGTTTATTCGAAAATTTAATTGAAAAATACCTGATCGTCGACACCGACCAAAACAGAGGCCGAAGTATTAATTGAATGAGAGGTCAGAGTAAAGCTTTGAATCGATTTCTCAAACCTTTAGACAAAAAACAAATAAATTTTAAAATCTCTGAAAATAATGAAAACAATTTGCGAAACAAATCAATCAGTTATTCAAAACATTAATTAACTTCTCATTAGAAAAGAGAGATAAATGGCATTCAAATCGCATTCAAACACATCCCATATCTCAACATTTTTTGGCTAAAAATCAATTCTATTTGAAAACAAAATTAATGGCAAAACATTGAAATCAGTTTTAAATTAACCAAAAATTCCTAACTTTTGACCAAAAAATATATTTATTTATAAATAATTCAAAAATATTATTCTTTTAAACCGAAAAAAGGGATCAAATGTTTGATTAACTCAAATCTTTAGAGTTTGTGAACTAATTATAGAAATAAATCTAAATTTAAGTGATTTTTTGAAAAACAAAAGAACAGACCTTTCGGTGGCGGTATTGACCACAAGTGAAAACCGTTTACAAATGGAGTCATTAATAATGGGAATGAGTTGCGGACGGAAGTCGGCACCAATTCGGCTCATACTGAGCCCAAAATAAAATGAGGGGTCGATTACATTCTCGATTTGATAGTAATTTCCAAATTCATTGTTCGCCCATCGATTCAAATAAGAGGACAACACTTCCAGGAATTGACTAATTTTGTAGAGAAGCCAACTGTTTATTATGAGACTGTCGTTGAAGTCCCGCTCAGAAGATATGTTTGTTATACCAAAATAGATGTGCTTTTGTGACAATATTGGGTCAGAGTCTGAGAATATAGCCCTGTATTGAGTGACGATATCAAAGAGATGTACTCTATTTGTTTCGATTACTTTTGTTATGCGAACCAACTCTTCATTTAAAGTGAATTCAATTAGATTTGTGTCTAAATAGCAAACAGTCAGACAATACGTACGGTTAGGACACGGAATATCTCTGATAAGTGATGTTAACCATTGGTCGCGAGCGCTCAAGAATTTTATTCTGAGCTCTGATTCACTGAATTTATTAATTTCTCTCAAATAACCCACAATTTTGAGACAATTTTGGAGCTGAATATTAGTCGACATCTCTTTCATCAACTGATTTATCATCGATTCTCTGAATACTTCTATATCTTTGGTTATATTCTGAAACAAAGACAATGAGTAAAAACTATTGGATATAAAGACATTTAAATGGATTTATACCTCAATTATAGGAACCGATTGTCCATAATTTTTATTTAATTTCTGAATATAAGAATAGAGATTAAGCGCCTCTTCATAAAACCCGTTCCGAACGCAAGTGTCCATTAGTTGAGGGATTTCAAGCACTTCCAGTAACTGCGGATGTTTTGACAGCATATGAGACACATCTCGCCATTGATTTGAGATATGTTTGGCTTCTGATTCAAATTCAAGACATTTATCCACTAATTTTGGTAAACAGTCGATCACATTATCGACAGTATTCTCCATAACTACCAATTTATTGGTCACTCGTTGAAGACATTCTGCATTTGATATAAATGTCTTATAAGTTTTGTCCCTAAAATTCAAACAAAAAGACATTAAAAGAGAAAATTAATTCAAAACATTTACTTTTCTATTGAATTGATTTCCATTTCTTCAGATATTAAAATCGTTATTCACTAAAAGAAGAAGAGGAAGAAGAGGAGGAAGAAGAAGAATATCTTTAAAATAATTTGTTTATAATTTGTGTTAAAATTAGTTTTTTTGTTTACCAATGATTTGTCGTATGGTTTTTGTTTTGGGATATGCGCGCCATCTTGTGAACCATATTCTCAGTCCTCTTCAACACCTTTTATTGCGGCAAAAAAGGGATCAAATGATAGGATTTCTTTAAAAATTTTATTAAAAAGAAGACATAATTAAATTAAATCGATAATTCAATTATAATTCAATTGTAATTCAATTGTATTATTATTTTTAAACATAATTTCCTTATTTTCAAAAAATAAAAGAGATTTGGTTTATATGATTGGATGCCTATAAACTTCTTCAGCGATAGCCTAACTTTTTGGTTCTAAGGGGGGGTTAACTCTCCCGAAAATTCAATTCCTGTGAAAAAAGTCTGGGGGGAGGGTTATTGCAAAAAAAGTGGCAGGTATTCGTCAAAATTCACGTTAATTAGATTAATTAACACTGAATTAACACATTAATAATGCATTTTAACTAACTTTTATGCGAATTTGATTTGATTTGATTTATTCTTGTTTAGAGACTCAGGTATTACTACAAAAGAGATGCTCAAATCAATTGATAAATTGATAACTCAATGATAAGTCTTAAAGAAGTTTGAATTAAATACAAATAAAAGATAATTACAATAAAATTACAAAAATATGGTTAAAAAAGATGTAAAAAGTTTTTAAAGTTGAAAAATATTTCACTAATTTTAAGCAATTTTTCAAAATTTAGGACAAAAAAGGTTTGCTCAAAGATTGGGTCGGGGGTCGAGGGGGTCAATTCCTGAAGTGAAGTCGTAAGTCCCAAAAGTGGCCGATAGAGGACAGATGCAGGACTATAGAGGAGGGGTATCTCTTCAAAATGAATAGGGAATGAGAGTCTGAATACTTTTTACTATAATTTGTCCAATTTTTTGTTTTTGCTAATAATATATGCCGTTCTCTGAGTGGTTGAGTGAAGAGTCTTACGTTTATAGATTCAAATATTCGTAACTTTATAGAGCAAAATGAATAACATAATATTATGCACTTGTTTTACAATTTAAAATCTTATTTCTCAAATTCATTCAAACTCTGAATACGTTTAAATATTTATTAGAAGAATAAACAGAAGTACCGTATTTCCTTACCTAAAAGTCTATGATCTTATAATATAAGTGGTGTCGAAGGGGGGATGATATGGAAAATTGCCCTTCCTGAGATCGAGGCAAAATTTTGAAAATTATCTAAATTTATTCTAATTTTGTTATAAATTGTTTCAGTTTACCCCAAAAGAGCTCAAATCTGGTTAAAAATTGATTATGGCCTATATTATTAACTGTTCTGAGATTTTACCCCAATTTTCCCCTAAAAATGGCTAAAAATCGTGTTCAAACATGATTTAAACCAAATCAAAAGTAAATTAAGTATTTTAATCGTAATGAATGTTAATTAGCCTAATTTAACAACAATTAAACTAGAAATATTATTTAATTTTCATCATCCCTGATCTCGATTCATTTTATTGATAAACTCATGGTCTATTAATGCAAGTCAGAAAAACATTAAATTTGGGTGGTTTATACTTAAGAGTAAGAACACACTTTCTTTTTGAGAAAATTCATCAAAAAATTAGGTATAAGACCATGGTTATTATATAAGAAATAGCTTATTAGTAAGGAAATACGGTAATGCATTGAAAGAAAATAATCAAATTGAAAATATAATTATTGTAATTAAAGGCAAACCTTATTATATTATATTTTGTTCTTTGCGAATCAAACCCTCACATTACTTTGAAGATTTGAATTTTAAAGTAGATTGGTCATTTGGCCATGAAGATATGGCTATAAGCACATGAAATTAATGCCATTAAAATGTTCATATGTTCAAGTTTGAATTGCTTATCAATTTTTGAAGTTGAAAATATTAAAGGATGGGGACAGGGATGGGGATAGGGATTGAAGAAAACTTAAAAAATGAATTAACATAATTACGTTTTGAGGCTCTATAGCATTCAATTGGTTTGTGAATAACATAACTATAAATAACATCAGAAGCTTTAAGTCGTTTATTATGCGTCTGAGAAGAGCTATCATAAGAGCTATGAGAAGAACATAACGATCAACAGAATCCTCGGAATACATACTATAATATATGATGACTGAAATCAATTCAATTTTATAAACAACAGATAATTTTAAACTAATAATTGTTTTAATTTCTAAACAAACACTTGATTTGAAGAACAACTTCTATCCTCTAAATAACAATAAAAACACTTACTTCTGGTTCGCGTAAAACACAGTCAGTGTTTCATTTAGTAGTGGTTTTACCTGAAGTGGAGTTCAGATGAATTTTGTTGATATTCTAAATCAGTTTTAATCAATGGATGACTTAACGATTGGAGAACAGAATTTGATGGTAAAAGTGGCGAACAAACAGAAGGTTAGTTTAAATTTAATTGTTCTTTAACACTACATAAAACCTCATAAAGAATACTAAATAATGATATATATACATGGTAAGTTTTAAAAAGATTAAGGCCCAAAAAAAGATGAACTTACGAAGTGATCAGTGACTGCATCAACAGAAATGATAATAAATAGAGCAAGTTATTTGAGCTTTTCTTTCAATTTTATTGAATTATTCAAATCATAAAATATTTAAAGTTATTGTCAAGTAAAAACATTTAAAAACATAATTAATTCATATAATATGTTGGACTTACCTGTTCACTTTCATTAAAAGAAAATAATTATTTCTTATCACAAAATATCACAATTTATTTGATTGAAAATAAGGCAAAATATATACACGTTTTTGACTGAACTAACAATTTGTTATTATGTGATTCCAAATATTAGCCGCTCAGTATAAATGGTATTAATTGATCTTTTTAATCTCTAAAACTTATCTGATAATAACGTATTGTTATTATCAGATATTGACTATATTATGCTATGACTATATTATATATTCTATATCAGACGAGCACGAAGATTGTCACCAAACTTATATCAATAATAATACAATCAATAATACATAGAGTCTATGACTGAGTAAATGAAAAATTTCAAACTTAATCATTGTTTTAGTATTTCATCTTTATTTACTCACTTAAAAGTAGTCACTTTATTTGTGCATTTTTTAATTGAAATTGGTGATTTTCAGGTATCTCGTCTATAAAATCAAATCGCATACATGTAATAATATAGATCTTTAGATGTTGGGCTGTTCTTAATGAGTCGGGTTTGCATAATAAGTTAGTCATTAGAAACATTAGAAACTCAGAATTAGAATCCAATTATACTTATTTGAGTGAAGCCCAATACACAGCACAACCAACACAATCAATATACTGTGAGGACTACACAAATGGGGAGTGGATTTACATAAAGGTATCATTTGTAGGAACTCTCATTAGAATTTTTTATGCATACCTTCTTTATTTCTGTCTCTATATCTCTATATTTCTATATTTCTTTATTCATTTGTCTAATTCATAGGTTTTTTTGCAAGATTTGAAAAGCGTGCGATTATTCTAATAGTATTGAGGGGATGGGCATATAAAGTGGCAAATTCTGAATACAAGACATGTTTTTAATTATTAATTTAATTAAAATTTTAAAATCTGTTGAATATTTGAATGAATTCGTTATCTATTAGTTGTTTCCAAAATTTAATTAAAAATATATTTGATTTAATCGAGATTGTGGTCAATCAAAGACTTGTTTCAAAAGAAAGAGTTACAAATTTTGAAAAACGATTATTGAATAGGAGTTTGGGTGGTTTTCAAGTGAAAAGTAATGATTCTTTTATTCATTTTATTCAAAGATTCTTTAAAACTGATAATTTTCAATATAAGTGGATATTATTTGTTTTTATTTGTTTCACTTATGGACTACAAGTTGTAGTAAATAGTATTCAAATTTTTGGTTGAATTTGTAATTTTCATTCATTATTTGCATTTAAATGATTTCCAAAAATAATTGATTACTCGAAAATCAAAATAAAAATGAATTAAAGTTACGAATCATTAATAATATTTGGTTTTTAGTTATTTGTGTATTTGTGTAATACACGAATGAAATGTGGAATTCGTTTAAATTATTATTAAAATATTAATAAAATGATAATTCAGTGGAAAAATCATTTGTCAAAAATATTTTACTAAATTTTTGTCATTAAATATAAGAAACATTACATTCAGAGAATATAAAACAGAAAAAACAGAAAAAATGACTAAAAGTTCAACAATTTATATAACAATTATATAAATATAATTTCTATTCAGAACTAAAATTAGTCAACAAATCAGAAATTAAGTCATTTATTATTTTCCAAATCTCTCTAATGTTTCTACAATTCATTAATTTATAGTATTATACAAAACACTGACAACAAAATTGTTATTATTGTTATTCCCGTCTTATATAACAATACCTAAATGAGAGACAGATTGACAACAGACTAACAATTAGTACAATTAACAAATGTATAGATTCAAGTGGTCTCGGTCTCGGTCTCTTGACCATGATAAGAGGCTAACATGCCATTCATTTGGTGAAAGATAACTTTTTTTGACAAAAAGACAAAGAAATAAATATAGAAATATAGAGAAAGAGAGAGAGAAATAAAATTTAAACAAAAAATATCAGACATTTTATTTACTGTTTCATACATTTGAACAGATCTTCTAATGAGAGTTCCAACAAATGATACCTTTATGTAAATCCACTCCCAGTTTATATACCTGTATTGCTTGTGTTGGCTGTGCTGTGTGTTGGGCTTCACTCAAATAAGTATAATTGGATTCTCATTCTGAGTCAAAAGTCTAATGTTTCTAATGACTAACTTATTATGTATTTCGAAGATTCTGTTGGATTGTTGATCGTCCTGTTCTTCTCATAGCTCTTGTGAGACGCATAATAAACTACTTAAAGCTTCTGATGTTATTTATAGTTATGCTATTCACAGACCAATTGAATGCCCCAAAACATAATTTAATGTTAATTCGTTTTTTACATTTTGCACTATCCCTATCCCCATCCCCATCCCTGTCCCTTAAAATTTTCAACTTCAAAAATTGATAAGCAATTCAAACTGAAATTTGAATTAAACTTGAACATATCAACATTTTAATGACATTAGTATTATGTGCTTATAGCCATATTTTCATTACCAAATGACCAGATATCTACTTTCAAATTCAAATCCTTAAAGTTTAAAGCAATGAGGGTTTGAAAGATACATAAAAAACTACATGTATTTCATAACTGAGTGTCACTGCTGTCACAGTAATGCCGGCTGTCATAAGTCGTCTTTTGTGTAGTTTTCAATTGAATTGGTTTCCAAATGAGATAATTGTCAACAAATTGGACACATCTTTCGATATCTCGATCGGCAAGTGATTGAAATTTAACTAAACGTATGTTTATTTTTTTGTTATTTTGAAGACATTTATGGATAAATTTTCTTAATAAAAGTTTTTATTGATTTAATTTTTTAAATAAATATGAAAAATATTATTTATATAAAATTATTAAATAGTTTTTGGAACCACTATATAAAGGAGTTCTTTGAATTAAATAAAACAAATCTTTAAATACTGTATAATATTGTGTGCCTTTACATACAATAATTATATTTTCAATTTGATTATTTTCGTTGAATGAATTACCGCATTTCTTTACTAACAAGTTATTATGATCTTATATCTAAATTTTTGAGAAAAGGCCAATCTTATTCTTAAGCATAGATCTCCTAATTTTAATGCATTTGTGACTTACATTAATAAAATTGTTACTTGTGTTCAGTCGGATATAATATGTGCGGCACAGCATCTACTGATTCATAGGTTGCTATGACGATAAAATCAGTGGCGATGGTCAATGAATGGCACTGAATGGACCACTACATCACGATTAGCCATTTCGACACTTTTCTATTCTATGGTCTCTATTTTCAGACACATTAAATAAGAGGAGAGTCGGGCGACTCATGACTTTGCATTGCATTTCATTTCATTGCTATTTACCACTTACTAACAAATTCAATATACAATCAGAATCTATCGTATAGTATAGAATATGCCATTGAAAGTACAGTTCGTGACGTTTAAGATCAACCAGGTCGGGGAAACCGAAAAGGTTGACAGTATCGGTTAGTTGACAGGAAAGGTTTTGTATAC
>JAQIXD010001964.1:0-12259 GCA_034699985.1 Minunthozetes semirufus | reverse complement strand
ATAGTAGCTTGCAAACTATTTTTCTTATCACGAATATATGGTGAGAAATGGACAAAAACTGTTTTTCTCTCTGTGTTTAAATTCAAAATAAACTTAATTTCAATCATTTCTGTTGTCATTAAAAGTGGTAAAAATGTTTAATCAATTAAATAAAGGTCTTAAGAGTAAGCAGTTATTGGCGTTAATGTCTGACCCAATCAAATGTCTTCAGACGCGGAACAGTTCGAGGACACCATTTTCGTCCAAAACTCATCCTTTAAAAAGTGAATCAACTGATGATAACCACAAAGAAGTGGTCAAAAACATCGACTATTTTGGCATTTTTGAGACAAATAACAAAGAAGTCAGCGGTTTGTATACCAAAAGTGATAACCAGAACACTGTCTTTGAAAAATACGGGGAATTACTGGAGGCCAGGAACTCGAAAATGAATGACCAAACTTATATGAAAACCAATTTTGGAAGGGTTAGACTCGACTCACAAAATGAGCCCAAATTTCACGGACAGTACGACCAGAACTCCGACAAATTGAAGTTCAATATCGATGAGTTTGAAGAGAAGCTGAAGAATAGCCGTCAAATCGATGAACAAAACCAAGAGTCAAATCAAAATCAAGGTATGAGTCGTTTCTTGAGATCTGAAGAATAATTATTTATTTTGATTGTCTTTTAGCCACAAATGGAGACAATATTTTTGAAGAACAATATTTCGATGAATTAAGAGATTCTGAGCGCAAAGGGATTGACGTCTCATCAAATACTAGTCACTCATCAGATCCGGAGGGCTCTGACTTAGGATTTATTGATAGAAACTTTTTCCTAAATATTGAGCCCTTATTTAAGTCGAAAATTAATTTCAAATTCACTCAAAATTTTAAGCAAAATCATGAGTCACCCGAATTACCCCCAATTAGAAGGTTTAACCGAAGACCTATTACAAGAGATGATAATAAAGACGAAAAGTTTAAAATAGAAGATAATATTGAAGACAATTATAGACAAAAATCGGTTGAATTTCAATCTCCGCTAAAATCGGAATTATTTTCGCAAAATTTTAAAAAAAATATCGAATCAAAGGAAAAGCCATCGAAAGGTTTAGAGGAAATCATTGAACAGAAAGTCGAGGAACAGAAGGAAATTCAGTTGGAAAGTGTGGAGCCGACAGCAAAACGATATCAGAAGATTCCCCGAACTGGTGCTCAATATTTGGCGGACCTCCACAGCGGAAAAGAGTCCCCAAAATATCCAAATCTCTTCACAAAAGACATCAAAGAGTTTGAGTCAGCCTTTGATCTGAAGGGAGAGAAACTCGACTCAAAGGGTTACCGAATATTGAGTGGACAGGTGTTCGACTACAGAAAGATGACTCACGAGGACATTCTCCGCCTATTAGTAGACTCTGTGCTCTTCAACGATAACGATATCGTTGCCATCAATAAACCCTACGGAATGTCTATCCATTCAAAGGAATCGAAAGGAATTCCCGTTTTGACCGATTATTTGCCACAACTGTCCCAAAGTTTTGACTCAGAAAAGTTATATACTGTTCACCGGTTAGACAGAGACACGACCGGAGCCCTACTATTAGCCAAAACTCAAGAAATGGCCAAAGAGTTGAACAGAATGTTTGCGGAGCACTCAATCACCAAACGATACCTTTGCATAACTCGTGGTATTCCTGACGACAGAGAAGGCATTATTGATATCCCTATTGAGTTAGGAAAGACTGAGAACAAGGAACGGATGGTTTTAAGGCCTGAAGCACTAGAAGAGTACAAATCAATTACGAAGCCCTCAAAGACCGCCAAAAGAGCGGTCACTCAATACCAAGTCATTTCTGAATCCAAAAACGCAGCACTAATTGAAGTAAACAATCGCTCAGACATTTGATTTGCATTTTTATTGGTTTCTATTTGTTTCTATAATTTTAGGTTTGGCCGCAAACAGGAGTTAAACATCAGATTCGAGTTCATTTGGGGTTTGGGCTCAGGTGTCCCATATTGGGTGACCACAAGTACTCCCATTTGGACAAAATAGCGCCGCAAAAGCTGACGAGTGATATGCTTTTAGCCCTAAATGTAAGACAAGCAAAGGTCAGACATATTCCCCTCCACTTACATGCGTTACAGTACTGCCTTCCCAGTGTTGGAAGAGAAGGGAGAAACATCTTTATCAACGCACCCCTTCCTCATCACTTTCATAAGAATATATCGCAATTAAGGCTCAGGAGATAGACTTGAAAACACATTTACATTAAATAAAAGTCATTTTTATTTCAATAAAATTGTTTTCATTACAAACACTGAATAATAAGACACCTGAAGGCGAACCTCATCTCATTCTATTATATAAGACTTGAGGCTAGAGTGGGGGACAACCCATTTGTCAGAAGCTATTAATATAACAATATATCGAATGCCAAATGTCTTCGCATTTGTGTAAATAATTTAATTAATTTATGCTTTTTGTCACAAAATTTACCCAATTTTCGGACAATTTTATAGTTAAATGAATTTTAAGTAATTAAATACAGAGAAATCGATTAATAACTTCGAGTTATAATAAGTTATAAACAAATATACGAATCAAAAGACTCTTAATGTGTTATATATTTGATTAAAAACATATATAATTAATAATTAATTTAATAAAGAGTTTTAATATTCAGAGTATTTTAATAAGAAATTAGTGTTTTGATGCGTTTTTCTTCATATCACGTGATTCGGTCGGAAATATCTTCTTTCGAGAACTTCTTTTGAGACAAACGTTTGTATTAAAAATAATATCACATTTAATGGTAAATATTCTTCGCTTGAGTTGAGATAATTGTTTGCTTGGCTTCAATCCTAAGAATAATTAAATTCTTTGTTAACCTTAAGGCCTATTATTAATCAAATTTCAAAATTAAATATTTTCTCAAAACACAGTCAAACCTCCGATTAAAATCAGGATCAAGGAGAAGGAAGAGATGCTTATTAGGGGGTGATAGGGGGGTCTGATATCTAATGCGAGTCTACAGAGCCCTCCATAGATATAAAGCCATAGATCTAAGAGGGGTTTCGCCTTTTCCTATATATATATTAGATGTAATTTTTAAAACCCCTTTTGGGAAATCTGAGATAAGACTGAACTTCTTAATATTCTGTTATTTTATGGTAATTATTGTTCTCTTGTTTACTGTCTATTGTCTGCATACTATCCATCATCTGATTTACGTGTGGACACAATAAACAGAATTTGTGTGAAAGCCTTATTTCAATATAATTAACTCAATTGAATAAATTGTACCATGCTGCTTTTACAGACTATTTTGTAAACAGAATTAATTAAATTGTGAGCTAATCAAGCATGCTAATATGGCAAGATAATTAAATTATGAGGTCGATATTCTGATCCCTTTCCTATTAACAGAGGTCTGAATGTATTTAATAAGAGTTGAAAACAAATTTTTACCGCTTTGTAAAAGAGAGGATATTTTTATGCCTGGAATTTCTTTATTGAATTTTTGATAATATTTTAGACGAGATTAAAGCCATTTAGAGGCCGTCACTTGTATTCGTGTGGACTGTCGTAAATGTAAACAGTTTTCTATACAACAGTTTCTTCAGGTCTATAAAGTCCTTCTGAAAAGAATAGAAGAGAATAAAAATATGAGTAAAGACAGTTAAAGACACTTTTTTTTAAGTAAAGATTAGATTCTGTTATGACTGGAGTTCTTAGGAAAGTCTGTAAAAGTCTTTCTGGGAATATTCAACGTAGCTTGTTAAAAGTTACAGTCATTCCACTAAATTCAGTTGACCATCAATTTATTTAATCACTCATTAATAAGTATAGACCTTTAAAAACAAATGATGCTTCAAAAATTATTGACAATTAACCTATCATGATATAATCGGAAATTTTCTATAAACATTCTAATCTATCTTGGTTAACCCTGTTATAGTTATCAAAACCTATAGTTTATATTGTTTTTTATGAATAAGAGAATTTATCCTTATCTTTTCTTCATTTTTGTCTCGATTTTTAGTTTGGCAAAGTTTATTCAGGCAGTTTTACTTTATAAACTTGAATCACCAAGTGGGATTACGCACTAGTAAGCTTAAGTACTAATAAAACGGCAAAACAGCAGGATTAAACAATTTTTTTGGTCTGGGGATTATAATTTTTAGTTTTATACACAATTATTCGCCTAATTAATAAGGACTTATCTTGTTAATATATTTTTGAAATTTTTCGTTACTAAAATAACCGAACAAAAAAATTATTTTTTGAATTGAATTTAAGAGCAAAGAAAATACCAAAAATCAATAATTCGGGCGAAAAATATAATCTGAATATTGGCTTCCATTATCGAATTTGAGCATGGACATTAAATTCAGACAAATTCACTTGGAATTGTAAATTTTCTTGCTCAAAATAGGCTCTCTAACTTATTATTAAATCATACAGAATATTCTGTTCATTTTATCACTGAAGGGTAATTTAAAATTTAAATCAAAAAGAGGGCATATTTTTCAAAAATTCACGATTAAGTTAAAGTAATGCATGATTTTAAACAAAATGGACTTTTTAAGTGTATCGTAGGTGACATCAAATTCAATCACCTGCTCCTTCTTCATCCCTCGAGCATTATATTTATTGAATTCATGACAAGTTTATTATCGTTAGTGGAATTTCATGTAATCTTGTCTATCATTTTTCAAATCTAATCTATTTATAGGATTTGAAGCTCAGATATTGAAAAAAGTTTTTTCATTTGAAAACCATTTTTCAGAATTAAAGTATGACTTTGAAGATTTTGAAGAATCTGTTTGATTATGATAACTCTTTATGACAATCTGTCACAATTACTGGTATTCTTTGAATGCAAGATATTTTTTATGCTATGAATAATATTCTGTTATAAACAGACCTTCAGAGACTTTTTTTACCTAAAAATAACTCAATTTATATAAGAATTTGTGTTTTGCTTTCTTTGCTATCGAATAACAAATAATATGAATAAAAATTATTGATATTATTATTGCATTAAATATAAAGTGCTTTAATAAATCAATAGAAAACAAGCTAGAAATGACAATTCAACGAATGTCAGTTTACAAAGAAAACTAATAGAATTTTCGCATTAAAATTAAATCGCGCCCCTCCTGCAAGTCTCTGAGGGTTAAAAATTGCTCCCTTTTGTATATTTTAAAATTTCTCGATAGAATTAACGCTATGGAAAATTTTAATCTAAATTTCCCAAATCCCCCTGAATGACTTAACCATATATGCCATTAACCGGCCATTAAAAAGAGTAGTTCCCAACACTGAGTTCAGTGTTATTTGTTAACAGTTTTTCTTTTATTTATGTCTTATGTGATGACTTATTCATACAAACAATTAGCGACGACATCGACGAGAGTAGTCAGGGAAGCAACTAATGTTATGTGTGTCCACTGGCGTCATAAGGTGCTTGATTGGCTTCCTATTCTAGCAAAACGTTATTTATCATGCTCATATATCTCATATAATACTATCAATTAGTATACAAATTATATAAGAATTCAATTGAAGAAAAAACTACACAATACAATAGACAAGATAGTATTTTTCACTGTTTAGTTTACTGGAATCAAATTGTCAAGAATATAATCTATATCTAATCTTGCTCATCTAAGTTGGTTGACACCGCTTGTAGGGCTATTTGAAGATTGAAAGTACAATCATTTAATGGATCAGCTCTCAGAGTCTGCTAACACTTGAATGAACCGCAAAGTAATTGTTATTAGTATTAGTATTAGTCCTGACTCTAAGCTAACAACTTATTTATGGAAAACCTAAGGCTGTGCTCTGAGTTATGTCGCAAATGGCTTAAGTGCTAATCAATAAACAGTTAGAGTTATTAGAGAAACGGGTAAACGAGGAAACTTTTTCCTATCATCTCGTGGTTAATGAGCTCTTAGTCAGGAATAAATGACACGTCTTTGGTCTTTACGCGCGTTTTATAGATTATATAAGACATCGATTTGACCTTTAATTCGTGTAAACAACTATTGAAACCATTAATGATAGAAGTTTTCTCATTCAGTCAGTACTTTAGGCCCGGATTCTTGAACTTGATTTAAGATCACATTTAAGACCATCATATATGATCTTGTACATATGCTCACACTTTCATGTATGTGCTCAGCAGATGCCGATAATATCTAAATCTTGTACATTAACTGACTTTAATACTCAAGAGGCTGTGAATACATTATGATCGGTCATCATTTGGATAGTTACACGAATTAACATGATCATTTATCCAGTTTAATCCAGAATTCACCCATTAATAAAATGAAAAGACCATTTTCTGTTCAAAAGACCCAACATTTCTTTAATAATCTATTAATGAATTCTAATAGAAATGATATCTTTCGTTCTGTTAAAATAGATCCAGGAATCCTGTATTGCAGGATATATTCATGTATACATTTATATTGACGTCCATAGTTTAACCATGCTCATTTAACATTTTATCTATTATATAACCAGTGTTTCAATTAAGTGGAAAAGTTTTTAACAAAACAGACTTTTATCTCGAATTTCAAAATCAACTGAAATTGAGTTTTATGTCAAAAAATCTTATTTCAAACCACCGGAGAGTTGGGTTCAAAAGTCTGTTAGGTTGTGCCCAAAATCATACTTTGCTGCAAAGCCACGCACTTTTCAATTACTAAATTCTGGGCTCAAAAAGTTAATGCCTATGGGAGTGCTCTCACCCATAGGTTTTGAAATACAGATCCAATTCTGAGAATTATTTGAGTTTGAAAAGAAAGTCATTAATAAATCAAGTTTGATCATGTTTAGTTTCTTCACTATTGTATGTGTTGTATGGTTTTGTATTTTCTAGTTATAATCGCCCACACAATCAAGAATTAAAACAATACAAGATATTGCAGGAGTATATTTCGAAACCAGAACTCTGATTAATTTCATTGATGACCTACCAGTGCTTTCTGGTTAAGTATTTCGTAATAATTGATAGAATTTCAAGTTCACCATGATAATATATAATCTATTACGCAACAGGTTATCTATTCAGCTATGATAGTATAGATTACAAGTAATTAATTCATTTATTTTTACCACAAATTAATTAAAAATTATTTTCAATGAAAAACTGATAACTGAGACACGGCTTACCCTGAAGTTGGCGCTCATGAAAGAATAGATGAATGGGTTTATGCAAGAGTTAGCCATAGCTATCCAGTGGCTGCTGAAGTATGTGCCAACAAATATGTAATACTGGAGAGGTGTAGGACTCCATACAATTGAGGGACGGAATGCTAACACGATTTGGAATATTTGAATCGGAAGCCTAACAACGGTTTTGTTGAACAAATAGCTATATAATTGGGTTTATAAGGTATTCGTATTTGAATATAACTCACCAGCACAGCACAAACAGTATCCATACGGCAAAAAGCATCTTGATAATCTGTTAAAAATGAAAAGGGAGAAAGCAATGAATTTAAAGCTCATCATTATTTTTATGTTTAAGTCCTATAAAACGGTTCAAAAGTTTTATTCAAATATTTGATGAAAATCTTCTTTAAATAAAATCTCTTTTTTACTGAATATTTAATCATTAAATCATTTCTTAATTTATTTAATGAAATATAATATAATATAAAATTTAATATTTAAAGTTATTATGGAATATTTTTATGTTTAAAGTTTATGCGTGGGTTTGAGTCTGCTTGATATTAATCTGGCATCCCTTGATATTACCAAGGACAATTTTCAACTGAAATCAAAGCCTATTTAAAATTTTTAAAATTCTGTGTAAGATCAAGCTCCTACTTATACTACCACCACCTTATTAACAAGTATTTTTAAAAATTAATCAAGAAAGTAGTTTTTATTAGATTAGTTTTGGTAATTCTAAATTTCAGCAGGATTTTAAACCTATCAGTTATTTTGGGAATTTAATCTTCATTATATTTTTAAAATGTACATGTATATGTAGTCTTTCAATGATTTTTATAGGCTTTCAATGTTGTTTGAGTATTTGGCAGAAAACTTTTCTTTTTATTAAAATTTAATTTCGGAAACTCATTATTTTCTACTATTGCAAGATATTTTATAATAAAGTTAAGCCATTGTATAAATTACCTTTGATTTGTTGTTCGCCTGTGAATGAAGTGATTGTGAATTATTGGGCGCCTTATAGAAGAAGATCTTATATCCAATGTTGCCATAAGTGAAGGCAAGACTGTAAACAAAATAATAAACATTTTTATTACAACTTTTTAATATATAATTCATTATATATTTACTTTTTAGACATAAAACTATTGAAAATTTCACATTTCACATAGAGCACGAATTTATTCAGTTGGGATTTCTATAAATATCAATATACATGTAGATATCATGATGTATGATTTTGTTTAACAACTTTCAAGTATAGTAGTTCAAACAAAACCCTGTGGGCCTACATTTTTCACTCAATAGATTGGATTTCAAATTAAATATTAAAATGTTTTTCATTAAAATTTAATTTGAATTTGTTTTTGAGAATTTTTAAACATCCGATTAAGTTTGAGCAACAGACCCAGTTTGCATAATAATTATTTCTCAATTCTAATGAAAAGCGGCATCACTTTGCAATAATTATTCATGTTTATGCCAAACTTATTTTTACGCAAGATTATTTTCGACATTTATAAAAGGTTTGACATTTAAAGAACTTTGATTTCTGAGAAGTAGTTTGTAAAAATAATTTCATTTATCAATGATTATGTAAATATTAGCCATCTTGGTCATCTCTACTCTATATCTAATTGCTTAATCATTAGTAATGATTCATTACTCAATTGATTTTATTGATTATTCTTGATTTTATCAAATTGAGAGGTGATTAAGTTGAAACTTTGACAGTTAGGTGGACACTATTAAATGAAATTTGATTTGATTTGAAATGTCATTTATTATTTGATTTAAACAATGCGAATGAACAAGGTGATAACTCAAATAAAATTGAGGAGAAAAATCCCGAGTGCATTACTTTGCTCATAGATATGAGTCTCAATAATTGAGTTATTGATGTCGCAAGAAATAAGTGATGGGTGGGAAGTGGAACACTTATATAAACCAGACACTACCAGGTTAAAGCTCGACTAAACTGAACTTTATTAGAATTCTCACTTTACTAAACAACGATAATTAAATATTGATTGAAAATTTCATTTCTCAATTGGAAGGTGTAAATGAGATACTCTTAAACTTGATATTCCGTTCCGTAACGTTTGAACAGAATATCAAGTTTTACCCTTAATTTTATTCTGTGACAAGGTAATTTTAATCTGCATAAGTAATTCTATCAATTGTCAAACTTCTTGCGCATCTCTGGTATGAATTGGCGTTAGATTTGATTGAATGCTTACACGAGTAATGGTATGACGAAAGTCAATAAAAACATAATAGCGGTGAAGACTTTGCCCTCTGTCTCATCCCATTCCTCACGACAGTCGACATAAGTGACGTTTTGGAACCGAAACGGCAGGAGCTTTGAGTGGTAGACCTGAACACTGCCCAACAGAGTGCCCAAAATCCAACCGATAAGTAGTAATAGGTTTGTGTGATGTTTGAACCAATAGTTGGCGCAATTGAATGAATGTAATGTCGCGAAGTATCTGCAAATCAGACAAAATCCGTGGTTAGCCCTATCAACTGTTAGGTGATTATAATGTTACTCGTTTATTAATTATCGTAAGAATAACCGGGAATATCCAATTATCTTAGGAACCCCCATTTCTTACAATTCTAGATGGGAATAATGGATGGAAACCTTTGGGAAGTCATATAAAGATTAATAAACTATTAGTTTTTCAAACAATAAATAATTTGATGAAATATTTCTCTGTAAACACTATTAAGTAAATTACTATTCTTTCAAAGGTTTCTATTTTTGTTTGTCCTTAGATAAAAGGCACGAAAAATATGATGATAAACGTTTGAATAGTTAATTTAGATACTATTTGCATTGTATTCAAATAAAATTGTCAGATGCATATATTTACATTAGTGAATCAACAGGGTAAGTTGTATGCTTGAATGCTTTCATATAATAAATTCAATTATCGGCTCTCTATGGAGTTTATTTGCAAGTTTATTGAATATTTTGTGAAATATCATGAGTATTTCTGTGACAGCGGTTGGGGAATGATCATAAAGATTATTCATTCTAATAATTTATCATGCTAAAATGTAATTTCAATAATGGGTAGGCATCTAATATCATGTTTCTTCATTTCCTACGCAATCCTACTTTATTCTGGACTAACCAATGGAGTCATTAATTTCATTCATACCTTATGAATGAAATTTTGCTGAAATTATATTAGATTTTTAAAATAATTTCAATAGGGTAAAATTGAATTTTTTAAATTGCTCATTTTGGCCATTATTAATCAGTTTAGTATTTATCCTCTTGGTTTTATTATTCTTCACAATTGATTATATTTATTTAGCGAAGTTTGTGAAGACATAGAAAAGCATGAAATACTTCAATTTTAATCAAAAGCAAAGAAAAGGGTATCTGAAAAGTAAAGCAAAGAAAACGATTGCGAAACACATTAATAATGAATTCATTAAAATAAATGAGTCTTTCCTTTCGCTAAACAAAAGTCGGTTTTAATCCTTAGAAATCATTTGTTGACACATTTGAAGCCAATTCTATTGAAACGATGAAACACAGAATAATCTAATTGTTTTCGGGCTCTTTTTAACTGACATTCTTTGACATTAACCAAGTTCATAATTTATAAGCAACCAATTCAAAGATACCCTACAATTTTCACTTCACACCTACACCCCACACAAAATGTTCAAGCTATGAGTGAGTTGTAGAAAGCGTCTTAATATTTATTTTTATTTTTAATTATTGATGATCTTATAATTTCAATGTTAATTATGTGGGAATAACCCAGCAATTTGATTATTTGGGAAGTGTATAGCAACCAATTTTATTTTAAAGGCTTATTATGTGATTGATTGAATGTAGGTAAATTTTTAATTGATTAATTTGACTTTTCAGAGTAATTTGTCGAAGGAATGTCCAATTCTGTTATAATTCTGGCACATTAAACAGACACATAATAATCACCACAATATTCTAATTAATAAAGATTTATAATTAAGCAAATTGTTTGATAAAAATTACTTTTTCATTAGTGAAGGAATAGAAGTTCGTAAACAAAGTGTTTTAATTAACAGAAAAATGTGTTAATTCTGAGCTAAAGCTTTGATTTTCTTACTTAACATTAACTCATTTCATGGTTTTTGACTCATCTATTAAAAAGAGTACAGAAATTCAGGAATTCTTCAAATAAAGTCAGTAATTGGCGGACATTAAAAAGATTTTTCTTCCCTTCTTCTTTAGATTACTTATATTTCTATCAAAGAGTCCAACAATTATAGAGGAAGAGCACTCCCTTCCGAGATAATGATCTAGCAATTCATTCAACCACTATTCCTCTCCCAGAATATTCATTGAACTCAAATGTTTACCCATTAAAAGTCGATTATATTTCAAATATAGAGAAAGTAATCGTTTAATTGAAAGATCTTTAACATTGAAATTTCAATGAATTCCTAATGCATTTTATTTTGAAAACTTGTTTCAAACTGAACTTGTCTAATGTCAATGAATCCCTCGTTTACCCTTCAAAACGTGAAATTTATGCCTTCTTTTCCTCGAAGACCTATGGTTACAAATTGGGTGGAATACCAGACAAATTATTTATGAGTTCGCAATGAATTTCTTTCCCAATTCCGATCCCTTTCCCTCTCAAATGAATTTTGTTGCTCGGGTTAAACCCAGGCCTAAATTGTCACAAAACTAGGTTTTCTTTAATTAACATTTAATTGCGATCAACACAATCACTTAATGGCAGTTTGGCGAGTGTGTGGTTACCCCCGAATCACGAGTTTTAAATTTATTCAATGATTTATTGTTTTTCAAATAACTTACTGTCAATACTATAGCTTCCGAATAATATTTCCCCATAATCTTGAAAAATGTGTCGGATTTTTGTTTGAGCCCTATTTTTCTGAAAATGTCATTTGATTATACTCTATCACGATATAAATGGCATTATCTTTCATTTAATTATCTTTTGTTTCGATTGAATTGCTTTCAAATTGAAATTTCTTTTATTAGTTTTTAAATCAATTTTTAATGTTTTCAATTTGGAGAGAGAGAGAGAGAGAGAGAGAGAGAGAGAGA
>JAQIXD010001963.1:0-12260 GCA_034699985.1 Minunthozetes semirufus | reverse complement strand
TCAATCAATCAATCAATTTATCAAATTTATTGACAAATAATAGGACATACCTAATGAGGTACAGAAGTGTGAGTGAGCGCTTTCCAACGTTTTGTTCAGTCGTTTATTTAAAATATCCCAAACTCTAATTGTTTTGTCATCAGAACAGCTTATAATATATTTGCCCCCCGGATGCCACGCAACCCCTCGAACCCAATTGTCGTGTCCTATCAAAGTGAACAGACAGACACCGACTGAGACGTCCCACACTTTAATAGTTTTATCGCGCGAACCACTCGCCAGAAAAGGACCGAAAAGTTTATTATTTCTTTTCATCTGAAATACAATTCAATCGAAAAAATAAAATATGATTTCAATCAATCGATTCAATCAATACTCACTTCATCGGAGGCTTCGTTAACAGAATTAGAGGCAGAATCAGGCGCCCACGCAATACATTCAACGGTGTGGTCGTGATCTTTAAGAGTTGCCTTAATATCTCCGTTCGACACAATGTGTTCGTTAGTACTGAGTGTCCAAACAATTATAGTCTAAAATCAATTGAAAATATTTATAACATTTATAGTCATTTGAAAAACAGGGGAATGGCTTACGTGGTCTTTAGAACAGGTGGCCATTAAAGCTCCGTCTTTATGAACTCTAACCATTCGAACCCAATCCCTGTGTCCTGAAAACGTTTTTATACAGTAACCACTCATGACTTCCCACATCTTAACGGTTTTGTCTCGACTGCAAGAGACTAAGTGGTCGCCCGCCGGCAGAAAAGTGACGGACGAGACGTTGTGGTCGTGTCCGTAAAGCGTCTTAACGCAGACATAACTCTGAAAATCCCATAACTTAATAGTCATATCTGCGGAACTGCTGGCAAGTAGTTTGCCGTTTGAATTAAACGCTATGTCCTGAACAGAGTCTGTGTGACCCTTAAGGGTTCGTTCGTAGTCACCCGTCTCGTAGTCCCAAACCTTAATAGTGGCGTCTTCTGAGGCGGACACAAAACACACTATAATGGGATGGAATAGAACTCTATTGACGGGCGCTCTGTGACCCTGAAGTCCAAATCTTTCGGGCGGTCGAGGAATCCATTCTGTAGGGGACCGCTTGTCGCGCATCGGAGCGCCAGAAATATATTCTTTTTCTACTTCTCTCAGTTTTTCTTCCAATTCAGTGATTTTTTTCACTAATCTTATAACAGAAGTCCATTTCTTCTCTAACATTCCCGACTGAGATCTGTCCAAATCGTTGGGCTATTTGTTTAAATCAATATTAACTCAATTGAATTTAAACTCAGATTATCGCATCAGAAATGACCACAAACTTAAAGGAAGGCTTTTATTTGATAATTGAATAATAATAAACCGAAATCCCATTAATTGATTAAAAAACTAACTTTTTTTAACCAATTATTTTTGATTTTGTGTTTAAAGTAATAAAAAGGCATTGAATTGCAGTTTAGATCAGTTTTATAGAGAAATAATGAGTTCGTAAAAGTGTTTTCGAAAAATAAGCAAAACTTTTAATCAAATAACAAAACCTTAAGAAAGCTTTAATTCAGAGAAATGTTTGATTAGAAGAATATTTGAGACAAAAAAAGCTATAAATTAGTGAAAGACTATCACTTAAAATATCCCGACTATAGAGGAAATTATCCCAAAATGAGATAAAATCAGTTTAACCTCTTTATAAACCTGAAATAATTGTTGCCTCACAAACATTAATTACACCATTAATTATACCCCCGTTTAGTCTGTTTCGCAAAAGATAATTATCACTCCATAAGAGTGACTCACTTTGAAAACTGCTTTCAATAGACTGCTGTCAATAATCTATTAGATGTGATCACTAAGTCTTAAAGTATTCCCATTCTCTCAATGGAACAGAATTTTAAAGGAAATGTGAAAAATTGATCCTTTATTTGGATATAAAGAGAATAAAGTATTGCTTATAATATAATATCACGAAATCATTTGTTAACAATTGGTTCCGATATAAGACTTGAGTTAAACGATAAGTTATTTTTCTATTCATTTCATTGAAAACAAATATTGATTCGAATCGAAAGACAAACTTAAAGCTGAGACGTCTGTCCTAAGAATGTCTGAACCGAAGAAAAGCATAAAATTTAAGATAATTTGTCAAAACCTGAACTGATTTTTGTTTTTCCAAACAAATAGTTTTAAACTTTGATTTCAAGCCTCCAATCAATATAACATTTATCAGAATAATCGATGCAAAAGTGGGCGTAAAGTAATAAAGGCTGTGTCAGTGTCTAAACTCGTGGTCATCACTGATTTGATAACTAATTAAAAGTTAATAAAACAAATAAAAAAAAGTATTAAAAAGTATTAACCAGTTTTGCTTCTCTTTTAAAAGCATCGAAAGCATCGGTGAAACCACTCGAATATAAATAGTCTGCAATCGCACCGTTCCTGTCATCGAAATGTCATCAAAATATCGTTTTAATCACAAAATAACAAAAAAAATAAAACTAATTTTGTTTTGCATTTCTTCTCAACAAAAATGTCTTAAAATTTGAATAAAAATTCAATTAATTAAAAACTCTCTGAAAAGCTATTAATTTGTGTCCAAAACCAATGACTTAATGTTTTTTTGTTTTATTTATAATACTTTATAAACACTTTTGATTGGAAACTGTTTTTTGTCGATAAATCCTATAATAAATTATTTGATGAAAAGTAACCCACATTTGAATGGTTGACAATATTATAGATAAAAATGTATTAAAATCCTATCATTACTAACACTACTAATGATTATACTTTCAATGATTCAAATGCGTCAATGAATCCAAAGAATGTCTGGCATTCAAATCATTCAAAATATTCAAAACATCTATCAATACGTTTATCATATTTAGCCTCAAATCTAATAAACTTAAGAAGTGGACACAAATGTAATCAAAATAATCTTTAATCCGATGAAGAAAATCAACTGATTTGGACATAAATACGGTAATTGTGGTAATAAACAAATGAAAGACATATGACTCACAGCTCTTCGCGCTGGCGTTGAGTTAAAACCATTTTCATGTTTTCATTCAATTGATTGGCAATTATTTATCACTTTCTCTATAAAATTAATTTAATTCACAATTTTATAAAGAATTACAAAAAATAAATTAAAATTTCGTTAAAATCACATCAAATAAACAGTTTATTAGATTAATGTTGAGCTAAAAGTCAAGAAATTATAGCAAAAACGATAACACAAACGCCACACAAATATTACGTAACATTTGAGGGATAGGAGAGAGTCTGGCATAAGTCAATCGCATCCAACTTTGCATTCATTAAACATAAATCAATTATTAATTACGAAAATTGAATGAAAAACAATAGTCTTTTCATCGATATATCAGATGAAAGTCTCAATCAGTAAATATGTTGATTCAGTTTAAACTATTTTTTGAAGTGAAGGCCATTATATCCTGTATTTGACAAACTTGGAAATGCGGTGAATGAAAATCAAACAACTAATACGTGATAAGTGTCTTAACCTTAACTCTCGATATAAAATATTTTCGATTATCGATAAATGAGTCTTATTTTTGACCGTAAATTGAAATCTCATTCACAAAACATATGACAAGTTTTAAATCGAAATGAATTTCCCTAAAAATTAGGCTCAGATTTGATTGAAAATAAGGACTCGTTTTCCTCGATTCACAATACAATGCATTTCTCATAAAATATTTGCAGAAATGAGTCATTCAAATGATATTTGAAAAAAATCACATAATTTTATACATGAATTCTCATAATTATATAACACAACTGCTCTACAGATAACCCCAAACAGAGCACAACAGCAGCTAAAGTTTGATTCATTCATTAATCGATATTAAAAAACAAAATAAAAGTTTATTTCAAACATTAAATGAGAAAATGAGAGCATTTATTGATTAATTCACTCAAAATAGAGACTAATTTCAAATGTTTTTTGTTTAAAACCAATATTTAGTGAAACAAATAAATCACTTTTTTATAGCAATAGTAATAAAGTCATTAAATTTCACTACAAATCAAAAATTCTATTAAATTATAATCAGTTGTCATCCGTTTTACTCATTATATGAGCGAAAGACTCGACACTCATCTCCTCTTCAATAGTTTGTCCGCCGTTCCCGATATCGGACACAAACTTCTGACTATAAGAAGCAACGGATTGATTGCTTTCTATAAAAATGTCTTTGTTTTTATCGATTTCTTTTAGTAGCCATTCCTCGAGATCTTTAAAAATGAGTTTAGCGGCCGATATCTGTTCTTCACTAAAACTTATCGGATGTCCGGTTCCAGAGCGGAATCCCATAAACGATTGGTTCTCAAAACTTTGGTCTTTAATATTTTGATCTTTTGTTTCGGTGAAGAACTGTTCGGAAGTCATCTCATTATAAGTCGCGAAATCACTTCTAAGACTAAAAGAAATGTCTTCTAATGAATCAAAACTGTCTTCGGAATCGTTTTTCACTTTCACTTCATTGGAGTCTTCGCTCAAATTTTTGTTAAAAAGTGATGTCTGTTCTGTTCTTTCGATACAACTGTCAAAGAATTGTTCGTCGATTTCGAAAGAAAAATCAATTTCTTGGCTTATCTTTGATTCAGGTTTTGGGGAACTATAGAGGGGTTGACCTGTTTTTGACTTATTTTTAGGGGAACTTGTCTTTGGTTTTGGAGAACTCGAAATAAAATCATTTGATTCACTGAAGGATTGGTTAAAAATATGGTTTATGTCGTTCCAATCGATTGTATTCTTGTCATTAATATTAATGTCAATTGACTTCAATGGTTGAAAGGCTGTCCTCGAGTTTTGAAAAGAAATATTCGATTCATTGAAATTCAAATCTTTCAAATCAAAGTTCTCGAAGACGTCGACAATAATTGATTTCCTCACAGTTTCCGGTATTGGAAGAGATCTGTTAGACTTGGAATCAGTTAAGAAAAATGAAGAATAATTATCATATTTCGAGACATTATTGCCATCAAAAGAGTAATCACTTTTTAAGGCTTTGCTCACACTTTGGAATGAGTTTAAGTTTAATGAATCACTTGTTTTCAAATCACTTAAATCGAAATCTTTGAAAATATTATGCCTTTTATCGGAAAATGTCTTTTCTTTTGAAGTATTGTCACAAAATTCAGATGAATTCAAACTTATTGAAGACTTAGTGATTGTTTTGAACCCATTATTAGGTTTTGATTCAATAGATTTATTGTCGAAAACACTTTTATCAGTTCTTAAGTTCTTATGTGTTGTCTCTTCTGTCTTCTCTTCTTTTGATTTTTGTGGTGAAGTCATAGATATGTCAAAATCGAGTTCAAAGTCTTGAGAGAAAATGTTATCTAATATTTGATTGTCATTTGATTTTACTGTCGATTGAATTGCATTTAAATCACTTATCGAACGATTTTTGTCATTAAAGCTCTTCAATGGTTTTGTAAAAACGACAGACTTAGGGCCCACTACTTCTTCTACTTGAGGAAGAGGATAATCTTCACAATTACTATCATTTTCTTTATTACTTAAATTGGGATAATTGTCACTATTATGGTCTCTATTATTATCTTCGGTTCGAAACACTTTTCGAGAGCTTTGGAATGAAGTCATCGAAGTCTCGGTATTTAAATCACTCAAATCGATGTCTTCGAAAACAGAACTTCCTTTACGTTTGTTTGCATTACTTGTCGAAGCCGTGCATTTGATATCACTTTCAAATTTGGACCAATTCTTAGTTGACTTAAAAGAACTATTTTTGTTAACTTTAGTCTGATTTTGGTCCGAATTCGAGCCATTGATCAATGATTTTGTCACAAATGAATCCGAAATATTTGAGTCATTTATATCAACTCTTGATCTTTCATTTGATCCACAATTTAAAATACTTTTTGTTGATTTGAATGAAATATTACCACAACTGAGGTTAATGTCTGACAAATCGATGTCATTAAACAAATTGGATATACTTTTGTTTTCATGTGATTTGTCGCTCAAAACACTTTTACTTTTGTTTTTAATCACATTTGAGACCCGCTTTCGTCTGACCCGAGAAATGCCGATCGGTTTCGACATTGTTTTCAATTAAATTATATTTTTATCAAAAAAATGAGTAAAATATTTGAATCTGAAAAACAGCGCAAAAACAAAATAAACAACAATTGGCTGAAGATATCGATTGCGTCACAAATTCTATACCACTTTTTCATTCAATAACGTCTTCCTTCAAATACAAGTAATAAATGATTTAACTAAAGGTTAACAATAAATTGATGATTATCTTTCACTATTTACACCATTTAATTAAATTAAGTCAAATATTGAATAAATTGATATGAAATTGAGATAAATTGCATTAAATATGATGAATGACTCATATATTGTATTATTTGAGATGAGTTGACATACTTTGTGAAAGTATTGATATCTTTATCTCTAAAAAATAGTGTTTCCCTTTCCGTAGAGTATTGTTTGCATTACTTCTCACAAAACGTTTCATTAATTGAATTGAAGTTAAAGTCAATTGTTGTCTCAATTATTTCTGATTTTGTAATTTGGTCTCAGATATGAGAGCAAAGGTTAGGTTCTTTTAATTGAATTAATTTATAGAAAATATTGTTTTTAATTAAAATATTTTGTTTAATTAGTGGCGGAAAAAGCGTATGCGAAGACTAAAGCGAAAGAGAAGGAAGATGAGGGAGAGGTCGAAGTAGGCCCACACCCACCCGCCGGCAGACACGCACTACGATGGGACCGGTAGTTGTGGACAACATTTCTTTGTATTTGATCTCTGAAATAATGACAAGACTGGGAACCAGTGATTCGATGCTTTCACTGATTAAATGCTGTTTTAAATGTTGTATTGAATGTAAAACACAATACTTTGTAATGATTTCTAACATTAAAAGTGTTTTAAAACTATAAATCGATTCAATTATTAATTCAATTATTCCTATATTTTGCTATCATTTTGATCAATAAAATGGCGATCATTTAGTGGTGAGTAGTGTCACATGTGGTAAGTTCCCACTGGGAGCACATGGAAGCCATTCATTCAGTTATTTATTTAAAGTTAAATAATTTAATGAATAAAATACTGAATTCAATCAAAAATACAATTAAATAATATTTGAATAACAAATGACTGGACTTAAGGACTAGATTTGGGAAAATTGTTTAAGAAAATGAGTCATAGAATTGAAGAACAACTGAATGCAGTTCTTGTGCTCCACTCCAGTAGTTCTTCAATTGGAGGACTAAAATGCACTTTAAGTGGAAAAACATTTAAATTAAACAAATATTTGATTTAAATATATTTATATATAAATGAGAAGTCGTTTAACAGTTTCTGTCATCGGTTTGATCTTTCTTTCCGATAGCATCCGGATTAGCCAATGGATCCAAATCAGCGAAGAGGTTAAACCAAGAGGAAAGGTCTTCATTTTTCTTTGATGTCTACCAAAACAAATAATTTTTAATTGGTTTAAGAGTTAAATCTAAAGGAAATACCTTTTCTTTGTTAGAATTATTGGCTTTTTTGTTGATTTCTTGAGTTTTGTCACTTTTGGCGATCGAAGCGGTCATCGAATTCATTGTGTGATTAAAAGCGTTTAAGTCAATCAACTGAGAGGGCATATATGAGGCACCGCTCTCTTGAACACCCGTTCCCAATACAGGCGTAGTCGGAGCGTTCAATATCTCGTTAAGAAGAGTCAAGTCATCGATTTTGTCGTCACCAGACGTAAGGATATCTGTGTTCTGTTGATTCGCTAAAGAGTTGTTTTTAGAGGAATTGTTTTCCTTTTTTTGGTCAAAATTGAGATCAAGTAATGAATTATCATTTGATTCATTGGAACCACTCTTTTGTTGGGAATGTTTTGATTTGTTTAGACTAGAATTAGATCCAATTTTACCAAAACTTTTGGTCTTTTTGTTGCTTTTATTTCCTGATTTATTGTCTTCGTCTCTATAGTCGGCCTCAAAGAATATGAGCCGATCCTTGTCGTCATCCTCTTCGGTGTCATCAAAAATCTTGCGAATGTCTTCATTATTAGAGGTCTCTTCGGCTAACTTTTTACTGGTTTCAGCCAATTCTTTAAGTGTTGTGAACTCATAGTATTGATATCCTTTGAAACTGTCGGCCACCGCTGACATTGTTTTAGAGGTTTTCCCCCAGAAGTTAAGCAAAGCGTTTTGATAACCGACTAAAGCATTGGAATACATATTACAACGACTGGCACTCAATAAATCAATTTTCTGAATGCAATCGACTTTCAGTTTATCGAATCTGAGTTTAGTTTTGCGGACATGACTCTGGACTTTACGGAACTTTTCCAACTGTTTATAAGTGTCCGGATCTAACTGTTGAGACACGTCTTTCATCCACAGAAGGGCTGCTCTGTAGGCAATCCTCGATTTTTCCATTTTGTCAACGGTTAACATAGTGTCGGCCACAGCTCTGTATTGGAATGTCTCCACTTCTTGATAGAGTCTAACCAAAGGGTTTCGCAATTGAATGCGTTGTTGTGCGGTATAGCACAGGGTTTTGCCCGACGCAGACATCATTTTTCCGGCGCGTGTTTTATCTAATTTTGCGCACTCCTTCAGAAATCTTCCGGCAGCGCTCTCTTCGTGTGCGAGACCGCAGAGTCTGTCCTGATAACCCTCGACTACCATAATCAGGTTCTGACACGACTCGTCAATTGATCGCAACAACTAAACCATAAATAACTGTTAAATACATTTTATGTTAAACTTTGAGACAAACCTCTAGTTTTGCGTCGAGTTCAGCATCAGATGCAACGATACAATCGTCTTCTTTTCGCTTTAATTTACTCAAAAATGTTTGTTTTGTTTGCCAGTAATGTAATTGCATTTTAGAGAGGGTCGAGTCATCGTAACGCTCAACATATCTGTCGTATTGAGTGCCATAAATACCGTTTCTGGACATCACTACACAATTGGTTTCAATCAATTCAACGAAATTTCACTCAAACGTCAATTGAAAGCAAAAATCTGATGACATTTAAAATAATTAGTTTTGATTATTTCAAACTTAAAACTCAATAGTCTTTCAATTACTTACATTTTCGACACATTAAGCAATTGATTGGTATTTAAATCAATTAAATTAAATTTGATTTAAATGTCTTTAATGTTAAACATCTGTGGACTCAAAAAGCAATCAAAACAAATAAAACTGAAGACAAACAAATTGATAGACAAATCATTCATAAACTTTGTTATTATTTTTTGTTATTTTTAGTGAAAGTTATGAAAAGATAAATAATTTTATGAAAAGTTTAATCTTTTCTTTAAAATCTGTGATTTCTTCAGATATTATTTCTTTTAATGAAATTGTTGTAAAAGTTATACTGATTTTGACTAAAATATGATTTACTAATTGAAATATTAGGGAATCATTTGATGGACATTTGTGAGCATCAATTCAATGGATTTCGATATTCGTGAGTACAGTGTCTTTGAGGGACTCATATAACGGTTGTGGGGGAGAGGGGACGGACTTTGATGTGAGGGATGATCTCATAACTAACGTAAATACTTAGACAACCCTTCGATAGGTTTTCGATAGAAATCGAATGATTTGTGAAAAATATTTTTAGTATTAATTTGTGAATAATTTCTGAACGAATCGTTTGAATGGTTTTCAATAAAATCAATGGAAGAAAAGCAAATCAAATGTTTTGATTGAATAAAGTCTTAAAACACAAAAGATTTTTGACATTTAAGTGACTTTTGATTTAATTGAAGTGATTTTATGCTCGTTTACTACGTTTTGAAGAACAATCAGTTGAAACACTATTCAGTTCACAGCTCAGACATAATCCGTTCAATGGCTGACAGTCAGGCCTATTGTCTCCGTCGGTCTAACCATCCCTCGGATATGATCGATATCTTCGACCGTATGTTCAAAGACGAGTCGATGACTGACTGCACACTCATGTGCTCTGAAGGACACACTCTTAAGGCTCACCGAATGATACTTTCGGCGTCGTCTCCATTCTTTAGATCAGTTTTCGAGCAAATGTCAAATCATTGGCCAAATTATCCAATCGTTTATCTAAAAGATATGCCGATCACTGATCTCAGAGCTATCATTGAATTCATATATAGAGGAGAAGTAACTGTTGGTCAGCAACAGCTCGAGTCTGTTCTCAGGTCTGGAGAATCGCTTAGAATTAATGGACTGATGGATATCGACAGAAGAGATGACTCTTCCATTACTGCGACAACTATTTCCAGAAAACGTAAGCGTAGACGACATCGAAGGAAATCCTCTTCCAATGAAAATCATAAGAATAACGAACAGCCAGAAGAAGATGACAATAACGAAGACAATAATCGAGACTACAATTCATCCGAAGATTCTATGAGTGAGTACTCGGATGGCGAAGGAAGCCGTCAGTCATTAGTGGAAACTCCAACTGATATGAGTGGTTCCCGAACTTACAACGAGAGCGTTGGCGCCTCTGAAGATGGTATCGAACCCTCAAGACTTTTGGAACAATCGATGATTACCGGAGACGTGAGTTCTTTCTCTTTGACTAAATTTGTTTCAATCAATGATTACATTAGAGTATTGTCTCAAAACAGACTCAGGAAAGTAATAGCATTAATCAGTACTCCTCGTCATCCACTCCTCATCTAAATGTAGAGGAAGAGGGTATGTATTCCTCTAAGTATTGGTTTATTCTATCATTGATTTGTGTTATTCTTGTGTTAAGACATAAAACCTCATATATATGATGAGCCGATGGCACTCATGTCTCAAATATCTTCGGCGCTCTCTAATGATTATAACTCTGATTCAGCCCTAAATCATTCAACAAACGAAACTCAATCACCTCTTATGCGTCCGTACGACACATCAGGCATTCCATCGATACCCGGAACCAGTAATTCACAGAACTCTATTCGAATGCTTTCCTCTTCAGGTATATAAACAACACTTGATTTGAATGAAAGTAAACTTCAATTGATTTCAAATGAATTGATTACAGAAAAGCGAAGATCAAAGTCTTCAACAAAGAAGTCACTTCACTCTCGACTGAGTGTTCAGTCAGTGTTTCACACTCGTCAGCAGCGGTTCCACTGCCATATCTGTCACCAGGGATTCACTGCTAAACGTAATCTGCAGAGACATATGCAGATCCATAACTACTACAGAAACAAATTCGAATGTGAGCTCTGCCAGAGACAGTTCTCATGGAAGCACACCCTTAATATTCACAAAGAAAAGGCACACAATATTAAAATATAGCACTTCCTAACTCTCGAATCACTTTTCATTAGTTTATAATTCATTCATAATTTAATTAATTATTTCTTTTATTCAAAAAAATCATTAAAAAAATATTTGATTTCCTAATCAATGGAATTAACCAAAGATTTGTCTCTTAATTGTAATTAAATTTCATTTAAAATATCATTAAAATTATGACAAATTGGATATACTTTTAGTATTTGTTCCAAAGTTTGACTCAAAATAAATAATTATTTTATAAAAACCTAATAATTGTGTGAATAAAAAGATTTCGCGATTTGTTTCTCAATTTGTTTAATAAATTAAATGAACGCTCTTTTGAATGATTCAAACAAACGATTATTCAATTGTTGAGACAAATATCTTATTTTCTGACATAAACTGAAGTCTTTTTGTGGTAAATTAGAATTATTGAACAGAAATGGCAGATAAAAAGAAGTTGTGGGACACTCAGAGGGCTGATAGGGAACGGATTAGGAAAGACTTTCAGCAAAGACTACAAAAATTGAAAGAGAGGTCCACTCAAATAGAGATCGAAATAGAGGTCGAGTGTGAAAATCAGACTCAAAGTGAACAGGAAATGGCAAAAGTAGACTTTGAGATCAAAATACGACAGGAAATCGATTTGTTTAAAGAAAAGGAAAAACAAATCGAAGACAAACTCAGAACTCAAGAAATGCTCGAAAAGTTTAAACTCAGGGATGAGTTCGACGCCAAAATCGAGCGATTAATCAATGAAGAGAAAAAGAAACACAAAGACATTAGTGATAAGAATAGAGTGAAAGCCAGACATCTATTGAGTGACCAACGATTAGAATATCGTAAGGAATTGGATTCAGTCATCGATCAGATGAACCAACAATTCATTGATTTGGAAGAAAAGTTAGTCACCAGAGAAAGAGATCTCTTTGACGACCGAAATGATAAAGACATCGAACGAACAGATCAAAGACAAGATCAAAGACAA
>JAQIXD010001962.1:0-12262 GCA_034699985.1 Minunthozetes semirufus | reverse complement strand
TCCCTCAAATGTCTTATCCGGTACCTTCTCCTCAAGTTATCCAGAATTTATTGATGAATAGAGCAAGATCATTTAACCCAATGGGTGCGCAAAACATGAATTTCAATCAGTTTAACCAAGCTCAGAATTTCAAACTGCCAACAAATTTATTGAGTATGAATAATGTTGAGTATCCAATAGCGGGTTATTCGCTCCGTCCTAATTATCAACATATATTAAGTGGGGGTCAAAACTTTGGAAGTTCGGCAATCAATTCAAACAACAATATGAACATGCAAAATTTTAATGGAAATCCTCCATTAATAAATAACTTAATACAAAATAACGGACAACAAAATATGAATTCTGCTAGATTCATTCCTCAGAATCAGCAGCAACAACAGCAACAACAACCACAACAACAACAGCAGCAGCAGCAACAACAACAACAGGGGCAGCAGCAACATCAGCAACAACAATCCCTATCTTTAAACATTGGCCCAGCTCGTGTGTCACTAAAGATACCGACCAATCCTTTGAATTTATTAAATAATATAGATCAAATATTCTTAGACCCAGATTTCGATACGACCTATAATTCAGTTCCAGTTAGAAAAGAGGTCATTCTGGCCGACAAACCTGCACTCGAAGTCTTTTGAGAAATAAATATTTTACGATTTATTTAAAAAATTAAAATTATTTTATTAATTAAATAAATGTTTAGTAATTGTTTGTAAAAAATTCATTATTCCATTCATTCATAAAATTTGAGAATCATTTGAAATTTATCTAAAATTTTACCAAAAATTTGTTTAAAATTTATTTATTTTTATAAAAGGATTTGAAAATCAGATCATCTTTTAATAAAGGGAATCAAGATTTGATTTGATGGTAACCTTATATTCTAATTCATTAGTTAAACACCTTATGGACGGACAGTTATATCTGAAAATTAATTAAATCATTAAAATTTAATCAAAATTGTATTTTGAATAAGCAAACAGTAAAAATGAAAATAAGCTTGCTATTTTTGTCACTCTTAGCAATTTACCAATCAATAGGTGAGTAAAACATAAAATTTAAGCATGTTCACTTTACAAACAAATTATTAATTAAATATCAATTATTTTAAAGACTGTATGAGCTACAAAAAGAGAGACATATCTGAAGACTCGTATAATTACTTACGGTCTAAGAGGGCGACCACTGATGAATCGAATGAGACCTGTGGTCTGAGGAAAGCCAACGAAAAGGCAAAACCTAAAACTGGACTTAAAGGTGCAAAAGGGATGGGCAGAATTGTGGGCGGTGTTGATGCTGAGCCGCACGAGTTTCCATGGCAAGTTAGCATTCAAATTAATTTGCCAAAGAAGAAAAAGGTGGACCACTTCTGTGGCGGAGCTGTTATTAGTGATCACTGGATTTTGACGGCTTCCCATTGTCTCGATATGTGAGCCATAAACAAATGGTTGATTAAACTAAACCTTTTCCATAATTCATAGATTGAAAGGAAAGGAAAAGCATCTGATTGTGAAAATGGGCTCAAACCAGATGAAAGACAAGAATACCCCGGATTACCATGTCGAAAAGTTCATTTTGCACGACACGTGGGATCGGAAAACCCAATCCAATGATATCGCACTCATGAAAGTCAAAGAGAAGATTGAGTTCAAGTTTGACGACAAAAATCAATACATAGTTAATAGGGTTTGTTTACCCCAAAAAGACTCAGAAGTAACGGAAGGACCCCTCACACTGTCCGGCTTTGGCCAGACAGGTGCTACTGCCGGTCAGTCAGAAATTCTACAGAAGTTGGATGTTCCAATTTATGACCATGCTAAATGTACCGCCAATTATAAGAAATACGTCAAAATAAATGACCTGAAAATATGTGCCGGCGGTAAAGGAGGTCAGGACTCGTGTATGGTATGCATGAGCTCTCATTCCGTTGACATTAATTTTTAATTAAATTTAATTTAATTACTCCTATTGTGAACTCAGGGCGACTCAGGCGGACCTCTTGTCAAAACTGAAGGCGAAAAAAGTACTATTGTTGGTGTCGTCTCATTTGGTTATCCCTGTGCTGTAAAGGACATGCCGGGTGTCTACACTAAGATAGCAAAGTATGTGGACTGGATCAATAAGAATATCTCTTAAACTGTAGAGAGTTCCGTCTGTTCTTCAATTTCTCTCTAATTTCCAATAAATATTTATTAATTATTTATTTTATTAAAAATATTTATCAAAATCATCTATTCATGAAAGTTGTTTAAACGAACCACTTTTAATACCCGCATAAATCTGATCCAAATTCCATAACAATTCTGATTTCAAAATAAAAGTGAAATCAAAACCAATAAATTGTTTGACATTTAATCAGTTATTTATGAGATTAATCTCAAAACAATGAAATCCTATTTCGTTCTTATTCTGTGTTCAATTGTTTGCACAGTTTATGGCAAAACTCTTTCCGCTCTTTTAAAAGACAAATTTGGTGACAATCAGTCCAGTGTTGACTTTGTTATGAACACCAAAGAGGAAGATCAGGGAGTGTTCGGTGTTATTGGAGAGAATTTGAACCATTTTCAAGATATGGTTTATGATGTGAATGGTCAATTTCATTCATTGATGGAAACCGGAGGCATTCCTGTTGTCAAACAAGCCATCGAAACATTAAGACTATGGCAAAGACAGACAAATAGATTTACGAAAGGATTGCGTTCAATGTTTGGATAATTGTTAAATGAATTCCTCTTTTATTAGCAAATAATTATTAAAAATTGTTTTTAATTAATTTCCCGTTTGAGCTCTTTGTGCTCTGCGTTGCTTTGAGTATTCATCACTTTGAGCTTGGTAAAAGTTTCCAGCAAATGGTTGCCCTAAGTTATATTTTTTGGCGAATTCCCTAACTTTGAAATTGACTCTTCCCTCTCGACTTTCTGAATCGACTGGATTTTCCGAATGTTTCAAATGACCCGATTGTTTGTACACCAGAAAGATATATCTGTGAAGTCCAGATCCCTCTCCAGGACCAGAGCCTCTATAGCCGGCCAGAGTTTCCCCTTTAGATAAATCTGTCCCAGGAATGTTCATTACCAACCAGTGCTTGATTTCACCTCTTGTAGGCTCTTTCCGACTGGGAGCATCCGGATCAGTCATTATCAGTGTGTAATACTTTCCCTCCTCTACAGTCCAGTCAACTTTGGGTTCGTCTTTCACTGAGAAAGGTGTCAATTCGTTGCCCAGATTTACTTCGACACCACTCGAATATTTGACCTTTAATTTTAGAATATTAACTCTATTAAAACAGTTAATAAAATTTATGAAATTACTTGAATTATATCAGTTGGAAAGACATCAATAATATCAGGAACTATTCCATTCTCTTCCATCGAAGACTTCAATCTATTTTTGAATGAAATACATTACCACAAATCTGTTTATAACTATATATTATATAATTACTTCGCCATTAGTGCCCTCTTTGCCCAAATAGCTCGAGAATATTCATCACTTTGAGCTTGGTAGAAATTGCCTGCGAATGGTTGTCCCAGATTATACTTTTTGGCAAACTCTCTAACTTTGAATTTTAATCTAGCTTCAGTGTTTGTTAAATCAATTGGTGTCTCTGAGTGTTTTAAAAGACCCGATTGCTTGTAAACCAAGAAAATATATCTGTGAAGACCCGAACCCTCCGGTGGTCCTGAGCCCCTGTATGGCGCCAATACTTCTCCTTTGGTTAAGTCTGTTCCTGGGATATTGACGACCAACCAGTGTTTGACTTCACCCCAAATCGGTTCTTTACGACTGGGAGCGTCCGGATCTGTCATCACAAGTGTATAATACTGACCCTCTTCTGTCTTCCAATTAACAATTGGCTCATCCTTTACCGAAAGTGGTGTCAATTCATTACCTAAATTGACGTCAACACCACTTCGATATCGAACCTAAATATCGATTAATAATTAATAAAATTATTTAAATTCAATTGAATATGATTTGAATGGACTGCCATTCAATTATTTTTGTGCATTTATTGCATTCCTTTCAAAAGTTAACAAAAATTCAATAAATTAATAAAACACAGATATTTTAGTGACCATGAATTAAATGGCCTTGGTTAATTCACAGTTATGACTATTAAAATAATTAAATGAACTCATATACAATAGAATACTAACATAAGGAGACTCGCAAAAGTAATAATTATTATTTAATCACTGGAATTTACCTGGATTTTTTCGGTTGGTGTAACATCAATAACATCGGGGACAACACCGTTCTGTTCCATCGCTGATCTTATTCTGCTCTGAATTATGGAACGCCCTCTCGCTCTAAACCTTGTATGCAGTTTGTAATCACATCCATTGAGTCCTTCAAATGATATAACAGTCAATATTACAATAAATAAATTAATTATCATTTTATGACAAAACAATACAAAACTTTATTTAAGAAAATTTTGCGACGAATTCGACATTAAATCAAAAATTAATTTTATTTAACTTTATTTCAATTCTTTTGAATACAGGTTTGCCTTCAATTTCCTGTTTTTAGAAGTGATCAGAAAATCGATAAAAACTTAATAATTAATAATAAATTCAATAATTAATTAATAGAAAAGATTCAAAGTTTATTCCCATTTATTTGGACTGGTTCTCCAAACTCTTCCATTTAGCCCAAAGCTGTTTTGCGTACTCATCATTTTGAGCAAGGTAAAAGTTGCCAGCAATGGGTTCTCCCAAATTGTACTTTTTGGCGAATTCTCTCGCTTTGAAATGTCGGCGACCCTCTCGACTGTTTGGATCGACCGGTGTTTCTGAATGTTTCAAAACTCCCGGCTGTTTATAGACCAGGAAAATATATCTGTGCATTCCTGATCCTTCTAATGGTGCAGAACCTCTATAAGGAGCCAGAGTTTCGCCTTTTGAAAGATCAGTTCCTGGGATATTAACGACGAGCCAATGTTTAATCTGACCAAAGGTAGGCTGTTCTCTACTTGGTGCGTCAGGATCTGTCATCACAAGGGTATAGTACTGACCCTCTTCTACTGACCATTTCACTGAAGGTTCATCTTTGACAGAAAGAGGGGTCAATTCATTGCCGAACTTGACTTCAACGCCATTTGGATATCGAACCTTTCAATTAAATAAATCAAAACGAGAGGAATAAAATTATATTTTAATGAAAACCAATTATCTGATAGATATAATTGGAATGACCTTCATTATTATTATTATTATATGATTGTATATTATTTCCTTCTCATCAAAAAATGTGAATTTCAAAGCTTGGATATTTGTAGTTTTACATGTTTTACCAACATGTTTAATAATTTACCTGAATCTTTTCCTTTGGCACCTTATCGATGACATCGGGTACAACACCGGTCTCTTCCATTTTAAGTAAAATGTGTTGTTTATAAGAAACGCCTTTTAATCCTAAGTCTGTTATCACAGCCGTCGAGGCCTTCAAATTCACATAAAAATATTTAATCAAAAATTCAATAAACTATTGATAACTGAAAATAATGAGTCTCTTCATTGCTATGGATTAAAGTCAATACTTTTTCCTGATATTTATGAAACAAAAATAGGGAAAAATAAGTCAATTAATTGCTTTTAACAAATAATTTTATTTATGCTCTTTTAATAATACAAAATAAGTTTGGAAAACAATTTCCAAGAATAGAAAAATAAAAAATTCAATGCGATTCAATCAATTAAATTGTTAAATACTGAATCCCTTTTTAGTCCACTCCGCCCAGAGCTGGCGAGAATAGTCATCACTTTGAGACTGGAAAAAATTACCGGCTACTGGTTGTCCTAGATTATACTTTTTGGCCAACTCCATCACTTTGAAGTGCATTCTGGGCTCATTTTCCATACCCACTGCAGTTTCTGAATGTTTCAAATGTCCTGATTGTTTATAGACGAGAAACACATATCTATGAAGTCCTGTTCCTTCAGGTGGTGCGGGACCAACGTAAGGGGCCAATAGTTCTCCTTTCGATAGATCTGTTTCTGGTATATTCATTACTAACCAATGTTTGTAAGAACGAAGTTTTGGGTCGGCCCTACTCGGAGCATCAGGGTCATCCATAACAAGAGTGTAATACTGTCCCTTTTCGACCGGCCATTGAATAGAAGGCACGTCTTTTACCGATAGTGGTGTCAATTCATTGCCTGAATTTACTTCAACACCACTCGGATATCGAACCTTCAAATGAATATTGAGGGTCATATTGAGGTTCAAATAATTAACAAAAAGTTTTTATTTATACATTTGTACTATAGTTGAGGTAAAATTCAATTACCAAATAAAATTTCATACTTGGATTACCTGAATTTTATCTTTTGGTGAGACATCGATAATATCAGGTACAATTTCGTGTTCTTCCATCTCTGACTTTATGGTCGACTCTTCTCTTCTAAAACGTAAAAAACATTGACTGTCATCGAGTCGTACAAAAAAGACGACAAATATTAACAAATATTTTAAAAACATATTTAATATTAAATACAAATTGTATTGAATCTGAACCGCAATCAAAATAAACAATAAAAAAAAAGTTTATTCAAAAATGATTTTACTTTTCATCTAATTTTCTTAACACTTAATTGATTTACATAATTATCAAAAATTGATGGACAAGTTTAATGACCATCAATTAAATTACAAAGAAAATAACAATTTATAATTTATTCTTTCAAGTATACAAGTTATACGAAGAATATGAAAGCAGTTGTAATTGGTATCTAGGTACATATTGGCCGTAAAATTCCGAGTGTAAGCCCAATCATTTTCCCTTTAAATGTCTGCTCAAATAGAAATGAGAATAATTAATTAAAATCAATAAAATGAGTGAATTACTAAATTCTTTACCGATTTCATTTGTGCATGCTTATTTCTAACGTAGTCATCACACTGAGAGAGGAAGAAATTGGCAGCAATTGGTTTTCCTAAATTGTATTTTTGTGCAAATTTATTGACATTAAACCACATTCGACCCCCAGTTTCATCAGCTTTTATGGGAGTTTCTGAATGCTTTAAATGAACCGATTGTTTGTATACCAGAAAAATATATCTGTGAAGTCCAAAACCTTCAGGTGGTCCTGAACCGGCATATTCAGCCAGGCTTTCACCTTTCGATAGATCTGTTCCTGGAATATTCACAACGAGCCAGTGTTTAATCGGACCAAAAAGTGCACGCTTTTTACTGGGAGCGTCCGGGTCTATCATAGCAAAAGTATAGAGTTGTTCCTCTTCCACCGGCCACTGAACAGTCGGAACATCTTTAACCGAAAGGGGAGTCAATTCATTACCAAAATTCACTTCAGATCCATCAGAATATCGAACCTAATCATAAAATTGCAAAAATTGATTGGAATTAGAAGTAAAAGAATTAAGTTAACGTCACTTCAATTTTATGTTCAGGTGTGATATCAATAATATCAGGAACAATTCCATTTTCTTCCATTTGATTATCTAATTCTTGTCTCTAATATTGTTTTAATAATATGTGAATCGATATATAATTCACTATTAATTCAATCGTAATGTAATTCAAAATAATATCATTCAATGAATAACAAAAAAACGATTTTTAATGTATTAAATCATTTATTGATAAAAATCATAAAATAAATTACAATGAGTACAAAAAAAGTACATTTATCAAGGACATTTAAGGGTTACCATAGCAATGATTGAAGACATAATACTTGAAAATCTTGTTTAATTAAAGGACATTCAGGTACAACCTATTCAATGTTTTTCGTTACTAACCAGTGATTACTATTGAATTTGTTGATTCCATTTCACCCACAATTCTCTAGTGTATCGATCACTTTTAGCTTGATAAAAATTTCCAGCAACGGGTTGGCCAAGATTGTACTTTCTGACAAAGTCTCTGACTTTAAAATTGATTCTGTCCTTTCGGTTTTCCGGATCAATAGGGATAGCATGCGTTTCTGAGTGTCTTAAATAACCCGACTGTTTGTAGATCAGGAAAATATATCTGTGAAGTCCTGAGCCATCTGGAGGGGCAGACCCTCTATAAGAGGCTAAAGTTTCGCCTTTACTTAAATCATTTGCAGGAATGTTGATTACGAGCCAATGCTTTACCTGACCTAAAGTCGGTTTTTTACGATTGGGAACATCGGGATCAGTCATAATGAGTGTGTAATACTGTCCTACTTCTGTAGGCCAAGTGATTGATGGCTCATCTTTCACAGAAAAAGGTGTCAATTCATTCCCGAAATCAACTTCAACGCCGCTTCTGTACCGAACCTTTCAAAAAAATAATAAATAAACTAGCTAATATATTTAATAAAGAATTAATTTTATTTTAAAGTTTACAATAGCCTTTTCCTTTGGTGCAGTATCGATGACATCGGGCACAATTTCATACTCTTCAAACCTGGCGCTATTCATTCTAGTTCTGACTGATGAAAGTCGCTGTGAATTAAATCTGTGGCCAAAATCACAGCAATTGATGCCTGAAATCAGAACAATAGTTAACACTATTTTAGTAAACATTTTATTGCGAATCGATTTTAAAACCAAAACCTTTAATAATATTTGCTATGATTTCAGGAAATCAGTTAAACATAAACAAAATTTTCAAATTCTTTACATCTTTTTTAGCCACCGGTTCACCTTCGATATCATTCTTCCTTCAGAACAGTTCCGATTATCATCAATTAATCAGCAGTTTTTGATGATTTTATTAAATATTATTTCAAAATTAATTATAGGTATCATGGTGAAAAAATATCAATGTCCTTTTAAAAACACTTCATCGAACCTATTTACCTATTATTAGATTTCTTAAATAATTTAATTGACTTACTTTTTTAATTAAACAATTTTGGGAACTTTTAAATGATTTTCATATACATGTAAATAAAATTTTGACAATTTTTATTGATTAGTTTAGTTTCATTCAATTTATGATATTTCCCATAATTTTAAAATATACCCGACTATTAATGTATTTATCTGTAAACTTTCCCATTCATATTCATATTCCCGAATATGGCGTTAATCTAATATTAATATTCAAATTATACTCATTTGGCAATAATTTTGGGAAAATAACGAAAGGAGTTGTACTAATGATTAAGGTATTACTTAATGATTAAAAGGAGGAAAACTCATAACTTTTATTTATAAAACAATGGATTTTCCTAAACTTCTAAAATCATTTGATCAGAGGTTTCCTAACACGATATTTTACGTATTAATATCTTATACAATCTGACTGAAGATTAGATCAGTTTCTTATACAAAGTTTTAAATCAAGTGACAAAAAATGGAATCAATGCCTTCAATGCCCGGACAACTAATTGAGTTAAATGGACTCAAAATACATTATGAAAAAGTTGGTTCTGGACCTAATATTCTGCTGTTATTGCCCGGTGGAATAGGTTTGATCTATTATCTAATTCATCTGAATTGAACTTGAATATTTCATTTGATCGGAGCTCAGGTACTACGCGTTCAGATTTCAGTATACAACTGAGTGAGGACAAGGGTCTCAATAGGAAATTGTTTACAATGATTTCTTGGGACCCTCCGGGGTATGGTTTCAGTCGACCTCCAGCCAGGGTCTACGATAAAGACGTTTATAAAAGAGACGCGGATATGGCGGCACAGCTGATGCAGGTGACTGCTCTTCAAAAATGAGATCAAAACAGATATTCAAATATTTTTGGAAATGTGTTTAGAAATTAGGCTATAATTTCTATTCAATTCTTGGGTGGAGTGATGGCGCAAAGACCGGTCTAATTATGGCAATCAAATATCCGGCCAGAATTGATAAATTGGTTATTTGGGGCGGAAATGCATATATAGTGGACTACGAGAAGCGGGTTATGAACAGTGCCCGCGACACCGATCTATGGAACCCCCGAACAAAGTATTATTACGAAAAGGTTTACGGAAAAGAACTGAAAGTGTTGTGGAATAAACACTGCGATCATTACATCAATAATTTGTCTGATATTTGCAAGAATGAGGTCCATCTCATACGATGTCCAACATTGGGTAAATCATGTATGACTTAGTGGATGATCAATGGTGCAAACATTTTGGTTGTTTCCTTAGTGTTGCATGGTGATTTAGACCCCGTACCTAAAGAGCACCCAAAGTTTCTGACCGAAAAAATAAGCGATTCTCGCCTCTATCGGTTCCCAGAGGGGGCGCATAACATTCATCAGGAGTTCAGCGGTGAGTTCAATAAAGTGGTCACTGATTTTTTGCTCGAAGAATGTTATCATTAATAAAATTACTGTTCAAATGATTCAATTGATTTTAAAAGTGTATTACTTTCCAGAATTTTATTCTACTATTTATTAGAAATAATAAATTGTATGACAATTATATTGAATATCTAATCATTTGCAGAGTTATTAAAATTTATTGCAAGTTATTATTCAAAATAAAATTCATGCATTTGTGTAATAAAATAAGATCGATATCACAAAACATATTTTTAGAACATACATGTACTAGAATGTACTGGACTATACAAAACTAGTTGTTTGTCTAAAAAAATTATAGACATAATAAAGGATTATTTAGATGAAAATATTTTGTATTTTTGGTTATATTTATTTTTAAATATTGTAAGTTTGGTTATTTTGGTATTTATTTAATTGTTTGCAATATTTTGTGCGTTAATTAAGAGTAGATTCCAGTTATTATTACTTTTGTTTGTCTGCCATCAACTTATCGAAGGCCTCTCGAGCGGTCTCACAGCTCTTCTTAAAGTAATCGGAGCCCTCTTTAAATTGATTGTACCAGATCATTAAATTAGGGTAGTCCTCTGAGTCTTTGAAGTCATGAAATCCGAGCATTGATGTTGTGTGCGCTATTGAAATATCAGCGATGGTTAGCTCATCCCCGGCCACAAATTTTAGGCCGGTCACCAAACTGTCAATTTGTTTGATTGCTTTTCCGTAATTATCCTTTTGATCTTCAGATGGTTCCGTTCCTTTGTATAGATGTCTCTGTAGTTAATATATTAGAATTTCAATAAAAGATTGAATAAAATGACAACAAGAACCATTTACAGAGAAGTACATGTATTAGTGACTAATATGCGATTTCAGGGTTAAATCAATTATAAACTATTTTAATGAATAAAATTAATTACAATGACTTCATGAAAGGCATGCGAAAGGCCGACATCAAAGTCAAGCATTTTGTCGACAAACGCTCTCTTTTGTGGATCACTCGGGTATAGAGGACTGTCCGCTGCGTATTTGTTGCACAGATAACGCATTATAGCACGACTTTCCCAAAGAATAAAGTCACCCTCAACTAAGATAGGAACTTTATTAGTAGGGTTGAGCTATCGATCAAACAATATAATAAAATTTCAGTTATTATAATGTATTGTGATTATTAAGTACCTTGGTAAACTCTTCAGAATACTGTTCATCTTTCAACAAATCCACTTCTTTAAGGTTCAAATCAATTCCCAAATATTTTGCGGTCACCACAACAGCCCGCGCGGGTGGACTCAAAGTGCTGTAATATAAGTCTATTTTCATTTTGAGAAAAATAAACTAGATGCTTATGAGTTATTTAATTGGTTCGATTCTATGTTTATCCTTGTTTGTCCTTGTCACAAATAAAGTAAAACCTCAAATGAAGAGAAAATCTAAACTCCAGACAATTTAAAACTTCTCTAATATGTAAAACACAATCAATATATTGAATAATTCATGAAATATATGGAAAATTTTTATTACAATTAATTGTTTTTTCTTATAATTCAATCAAAACAAAAAAATTTAACGTTTTTCTGATGAAAATATAAATTGTTTTTCCAATAATTATTATATTTTATTATTACAAATATTAATCAAAATAATAAAAATAAAACAAAAATTCATTAAATGTAATGTCAGGTCTATTAATACGAAAATGAATAATTTAATATCAGGGAATAAAATATTCGAGTCTTAAAAACATGTCCCAAACATTACAGATATTCAGAATATTTCAGTCATTTATTTTCAAGATTTTTATTTTACTAATACTTAAAAATATTAAACTGTTTTACAGTAAATGTTATATTAATTATTAATTTTATTCATTTCCTTACGAAATGACTTTTACTTTGAATTATAATATGAGAATAATATATACAGTGAATAACCGTTAAAATGAACCACCATTACTATGAACCAACGCTTTCTATGAACAAAATATGAATCCCCTGAACGTTTCAATAGGAAGTTTTGTGGACCTATTTTGTGAACTAACCGAT
>JAQIXD010001961.1:0-12264 GCA_034699985.1 Minunthozetes semirufus | reverse complement strand
ATTATAGCCCTGTTTTGGCCATTAGTCGCCTCTATCTTCGGATCGCAAACTGTTTTGAGACAATCGCTAATCATTTGTCTCTATTTCTTGATTAGTGATTCTCTGTCCAAATGGTTGCGACACTTATTAAAGGTATTTATCACTAAATTACTGTCCAATCAATTGAGCAAAAGTTTCACTCAAATTAGAGCTCAAGAACTGGAGGAATGACTTAATGGTCAAAATGATTGAACTCTTATTTGTTTCTCTTTTCAGACGGAATTCACTCTTTTGGAGTCATTCTTAGACCTAATTGTGTTGATATTCCTCTTCAGCCAAAACTTCATAACTGTTCCCTCATTTGTGATTAATTTAATTGGATTTTTGATCTCAAATTGTGAGCCAATCATTGTTTGTATAGAAGTTCGACAAATGGTTTGTTTAATCACTCATTTGGGACAATATTTGGCCGATTGTGCGAACTCTGGAACAGACTGTAAAGACTCCGAATTCTTCAGCGAAGACTCCCTGAGATTTGCTTACAAAGTGATTGTTCTGATCATAACTATAGTGTCCTACACTTTTGCCTTTTTCTTAATCCGGGCCTCACTTATGAGCGCTCAGACACTACTCTTTACTTAGTAAGTGATCCGAAGTCTTATTTTCTAATCAATTGATTCATATTTGTTGCCATCAGTGCTGCAATTCTTCTGGTTGTCATCGAATTGTTCAAAATCATTGCCACCATTAAAGCAGACGACGGTATAAGACATTTGATCCCAAAAACAATTCAATAATTAATACTCTTTTCGGAAATCTTAGGAATCATTTCAGATTCAGCGCTGGTTTTCCTCCTCTCGAGTCTTACCCTCTATTTATCGGTTTTTGATGATAACAACAGATCTATTGATTCAAAGTAAGTCTTAGTCTTTGTTTTATGAACTCTTTTATTATCTAAAATAATGACAGAAATTATGAGATAAACAGCGAATTTGGGAACAATTATTTCAAACAAATGTTTGTCTTCTTCTAAGACTTGTTGTAAGTGAAGACCTTTGTTGGGATGTATTTACTGTCAGAGTCTTTGTCTTCCGAGTGTTTTGAGCTCTTGTTGTCGCTGTTCTCGAATAGACTAATGATTTGATCGCAAATCTCTTCAATGGTTTGTTTGGAAAGGCTTTCATCGAAGGCCTCATTCCATGGAACCAAAGCCTCGTCATTGTATGGGATCTGATAATCGATGAGTCGAAGGGATAACTCAATGACAGAGATTGCGATCTGATTTGGTTTGTGGTAAAGACTTCTCGGGTCTGCACACAAGTAGTCGTTAAGTAGTGCCCAACAACTGGTCTCGAGTTTAGCGGCCATTGAGTCGTCGCTCATCCATCGGATCAGTGTTTGCAGATAAATGTTTAGGTATTTGTGCGGCAAATTGGTGTCCACTTTGAACTTAAGGAACCGAAGAAGAAGTAGTTCGCAGTCAATAATCGACTCTTTTAGAGACATATATAACTTGAGGTCCATTTCTGTCGCCATTTCTCTGTTATGTATCGCCTGATAGAAGACTTGAATGATATCCCGAAGTCTTAAGTGATTTTCAGTCACTTTTGCCGACAGATAGAGAGCTGTGGCGGCCATCAGATCCGTGTCGTAGTGGTTGACATCGAAGTCGCGGCCAAATCGGTGTAAGTACTGACAGGCGTTGCAAATGGTTTCGGTGTTGACCTCCAGTTTAATACCACATCTGATGAGAGTTTCAATTGATTTGCGCAACGGATCAGTCGATGACACCGCAGAAGAAGAGCTCATTTTTTTTTACTCAATTCAATTGATTTGAATTTTTGTTTGTTATCATCCGATGAGTTGTCAGTCAATAACGTCTTCACTAATGTTTGTCTGTATTTGAGATCTAATAGTGATCTTCAATGTGTTGTGAAAAGGGGTGCCATAGAGTGGACTCGTATTTCATTGTTTACTGTTTTTGTGATAACATTTCAATTGACGATAGATTTCGCCCCAAATTCTGTAAATAGTTTTGCGAACAGAATATAGTTTTTGTTTTGAATTCTGTTTTAAATTTATAGGATTTTTGCATATATTCTGTGCTATTCTGTCCTATAAATGGATGTATGACTTGATTTGTTTGTATTATTCCTCTTAAGAATTTGTTTAACACTTTTATCTCAATTTTTTGCATTAAAAGAGTCACTGATTCTGATCTCAATTCGAGAATATTTGTAAAACATTTACTTTATTCCAATTATTATTCGAGGAATATCTGAAATTTCAAGACATCATTCTCTGGATGTGTTTTCTTAAGCATTAGTTTTGATTAATCCAATCATTGGTCACATTATTTGGTGTTTGAATGTCTCTATTGTTTGAGTGCTTTATTCTGAGGCCATCCATACCAGTGATAGTTGTGTTATATTTTGTCCATATTTTCAAATATAGGCCTAATTTGTCACAAATGTGTGGCTTCCCATCGCTTTTCCATCGCTTTGCCATAAATTCTTGTTTCACTTCTCGTCTCTGATTTCTTTTGGCATTCTTTTGATGTCTTCATTCAATTCAATCATTTTTTTTCGCTGAAATTCTTCAAACATTTGTTGATTTTCTCGCTTTTAGTCACAAATAATGAGAATATATTCACCTTTTTCTGAGTAAAACATAAAAATTAGATCATTTTGTGTTGAATTTTGCCATAAAATGCCATAAATACTGAAAAAGTGCATAAATTTGACGAATTTATTCAACAAAATGACCAAATTGTTGTTGAAATTGATTTTCAAGTATTTCTTATTTCAGACTTAAGTCCGGACTTATTCTCAATGTTTTATTAGTCGAAGAAAATGAATATAAGTCCTGAGCTGTGAGTGTTTGTGCTCTTGTTTTATGAGTTAACAGTTTCTTCTGGATCTCAAACTGAAAATGTTTTAGTAATTAAATTATCGGATAAAACTCCGGCCCTTTAGTGTGTGCTGTGATCTGATGCTGATCTCGAGACAGCGTTTTGTCTGTTTTGATAACAAATTAATTCCCATTTGTTGTGAATGTTGTGTCACTTAAACACTTCTCACTTCTAATTCAGTAATTCATTGTCTCTTCGATTCAGTTGTTATTGTTTTTGTGCTTTTATTCCAATGTTTTGTTGTTTTTCGTGTCGTCTGTTGTCTCAGTTTTTTTCGTTGTTTTCCTTTTAATTCATTTGTAATGTATTTTTCGTGTCGAAGACTAATCCACTGAATCACTAATTCTTATATTTGTTTCATTCAGAGTCATATTCTGTGTCCTATTCTGTGCTCTATTAGTGATTACTTGTTATCCAAACACTACTTCATTCAATCAAATCAAAAGACTTCGCATTTTTTTCAATTGATTTTTCCTATTGTTTTCATTTGTGACTTAATATTAGACCACTCGTTCCCTTTAGGACAGCCATAACCAGATATTTACTTCTTGTTCTGAATTGTGAAACATTTTTCATAACAAATGATTAAAGTTATTGAAGTTTTTGATTGGGTTTTCGTATAAATTGATTCCTCAACCGTTTGTGAACATTATTTTAATGACTATTTTCCGGTAGTTTTTTGGTTTTCAAGTCTACTATCAAAATATGAAATTAACTTTTTTAAGACTCATTTTTCTTTGAACTGATTTTGGGCCCAATTTTTGATTAATTAAAGACTAAGTTCTTGTGATATAAGAAATATAATTTGATTTATGGTATTATTTTGTTGTCGACTTCCCCTCTCTATTGCCTACAAAATGAACAGCAATTCCTCCAAATATATGACTTTTCGATACTTTTATCATTAAATAAGTTTTATATCACTTTCAACACACTCTATGTTTTGAGCCCTTTCTCTCCTAAGGGGAGACCTTTTCGCACATTCCCTCACTGTTTACGTATGACTTAATAATTAATTATATCTCCAAAGGAGTAATATTTGACTCTTTTCTCGTTTTTTATTCTCATTTATTGAATATATTATAAATCTTTTGACTTATTCTCTGATTTTGAGATCAAATAAATACAGAAAAAGATTTTATACTTAAAAATGAATTTGATTTTCAATTGAAAAGTATTTTTCGCACAGAATTAGAACAGATATACAGATATATACAGATCTTCAGTAGTTTTTAAATTTGTTTTTTCAGATCTATTGAAATGTTTTGCAAATAAAGTGTCGATCCTTTGAGTCGGACTTATATTTACATTTTGTAGGTATTCATAGATTTGGGAAAAAAATATTTGATTTTCGTTCGTTTCGTGTATTTCCTCCGCTTTTGAACCGAAGATCTCATGTTTTGTTAGATTTGGTTCAGTTTCTGAAGCTTTTGATTCACAGCTATTCATCAAAAATACATTTTTCAGTGACTTTAGAAGTGCTTAAAGCGATTCTCTTAACAGTTGTCCTCAATGTTTGCATATGTCTTAATGGGTTTTTGCACAGCCCTTCATCTTAGAAGACATTTCCACATTATTTTTAAAGCTTTTGGAGTCAACTCTTCTAACTCGAGACCAGAGTTCCTGTTGTTCTCCGTCTCAGAGAATGTGATTCCTCTGCTTTTGATTCTGTTCTCCATTTGTTTTGTATTAAAGTTTATTTTATTTCAGATTCTATTATACTTTTAAATCTGTTTCCAAATATTGTTATTATTCTGAGCTCTTCTGTTGTGAAATAGTTGTGACGGAAAGCATTTGATTCAATAATTTGAATGTATATTGAATTTCATATTTAATTTTCTTTTGATTTTATATCGAATTCAATGGCAATCAATTGAATGCCGGCGCTCAGGAAAGGCCTGAACTAAACCGAAAGAATTGAATTTCTTATAGATTTTTAAAAAACAAGATTTTTTAGGAACTTTTGTGTCGAAGAATATTATTTGAATTTCTGATTCCGATTCCCCTTTGAAATGAGTTTTTGATTTACAATTCTTGCAGTTTTTGTCCGCAAAGAGAAGTATCTCTTGTTTTGCACACAAATTGAAAATACATTTCAATACATATTTGGTTTAAAAATGTATTTCAATCTATAAATAAATATAAGAATTATACCAAACATTTCCAAAGGAACAGAGAATACAATTTTAGGTTAATATGTGATAACATTTCCTGAGTTTCCCCTCAATTCTCCTCTAATTTGAGCAAAAAATCATTATTTGTTTGAAGTTTAGATAAAAAGTTTGGTTTTTTGCATAATTTTCTAATAATTTTCAGACAATTTGTTGATAATTACAAAACAAGTTTTGATGTCTGAAAAATGTCCAAAAAATTATTGATGGCTTCCATTCATTCCCAAACTTTTGTCGACTGATTATTAAATCGATAAAAGTTTTGAATTTTGTTTCGTTTCCACACTTTTTGTACTCATTTTTTGATTGAAAAACACTTTGTTTTTAATGAAAAAGAAATCCAATAAAAACTCATTTAAATTGAGTCCTGTTTTCCGAAAACTTCTCTAATTATTAAAGAATTTAATTATTGATTACTTTTTCCTCGATATTTGTTTTCATTCTTTAGTCAAACGTTTACTTAAGAATTAGTCAAAAGAGTTGAAAGAATTACCATTCATTAGATGCGATCCATCGCTCAGAAAAAGTCTTAATGTTTTGATATCTATTGAATCATCATTTCTTTCCTCTTCTGATGGCATCGATTGCCAGCAAAAGACTGAACCAAAAAAGACTTATAGAAAAATAGAGCGAAAAAAAGTAGTGAAGAATAGAAAAAATTGGTTCAGATATCAGTGTTTGTGAATCGATTGGAGTGCAGCCAAAAATCGAAGTCTAAGTCTTCCTCTTTGGTCGACTCTATTCTTTGACTCTTCTCTACTCTATTGAATCCATTGCTTTGATAGGAAAACAGTGCTCTCATTCTCTGAGTCACAGATCTTTAGACCTAATATTACAACAAAAATAATTTTCTGATTCTTTTTCGACTTCTTTTTGATACTCAGATATGGATGTGCTCTCAGTCTTATTGCAGAAGAGTTTAATGTCTTTATTTAGTCAGTGATGCCGTCGGCCCGTGTTTTGCACTGCCGTCAGAACATTAAACACAAATTGTAGTCAACATTAAGATTAAATTCTCTGTTCATTGAGTTGTTTAGCGAATAGCTATTCGTTTCTGACTTCTTATCTCATTTTCATTCATATTCTTCTGATTCCCAGACATTCAGTGATAGTGTTATTCAAATGTTGAGCGAAGATATAAATGATGCCAACTCTGAGACTCAGTCTATGGTCGCAAACAATTTGAGCAAATTTTTGTGTGCGATATGTGTTTTGTTTAATCAATCACTTACTCTCTTCCGCATCACTTAATTTTGATTTACTTTTTTCTCAAAACTAATTCAAAACAAACTAATCCTGGAATTTAAGGCTTGAAATCAGTTAATTAATGTTCATTAAGACCCGGATTGCCCTTGACTTTTGACCTATTCTTTTGTGGTGATCCTGAATGTACTCCTTTTATTAGAATTGAATTTATTTTGCGAAAACTTTTGGCTTTAAATTTGAATTAAAATAAATGTTTCGCAACTTTTTATTCAAACCAAACGAAACTGAAATAACATTTGGCTTTCATTCAGTTATTTGAAAGAAGTTTCGGATTTTTCGCTTCGTTTTACTCATTCTTTGCAAAGAAAACATTGAAATTACATAAACAGTGACTAAAAAAGTGTCTTTCAAACAGATTTTTATCAAATATTTCCCCTTATTTTCAAAATATAATTCATTTGAATAACTCTTATAAAGTAATTCAATATATTTTTGTTATGACTTTGAATACAATTCTTATATAAATCACAACTCATTTAAATAGAGATTAATTTCCCTTTTCTTATGAAACTTATGCCAATTCCGAGTCTTTTCATCCATTTATTAAGTTTTCTGTTATTTGATACCAGGCCTGACATTTGGGGAAAGGGCAGGAATTCGCTAATTTTTCAAGAATTTCATAATTGTTTACTCATTTAATTGATAATAACTTTCCAAGAATTTGATCTATGAATCAGCTGTTAGTCATAGTCTGTGGTATACAATGTTTAAGACTTTATTTGGTTTGTTTTGTCTGATAATAATTAGTTAATTAATTTGTTAGACATTCCCCGACCAGTGAACAGAGTATTATATGGCATAACAGACATGGCTTTAGTCAAAGAGCTCTTCCGCTCTATTATTAACTTATATTCGGGAATATCTGATGAGCTTTGGGTTAGGAATAAGAGTTGAGTCGTTCTCTTATTGTCTTATAATCTAATGAAAATACTCTGAATAATGATTAGCTCAGCCTTTCCTCAGCCTCTTCTTTGCTAAACTTTATTTAACAGCGCTCTGGGATCCCACTCTATTTCTTGAGGGGTGAAATGTGAAGAGCACTGGGATAGAGCTCACTCCTGGATGTTATGATTCTTTGGTTAATTAACTGAAGCTTTTTTTATTCACTGGTTTTTATCGCTGAATAGTTTGCGTCTCTTTTAATGATTAATTGGATTAAAAATTAATATCATTTTTGTGGATCAGTTCCTGAAGGAAGTGATGATTTCAGATTCATGTGAATACTTTTTACGCCTCTTTCCCATTCTGTGCCTTAATTTTAATGCAATTTATTAACTGAAAAATTAATGAAATTTATCCCATATTAAGGTTTTTTGTGTTTGTAATGAGTTTATTAGATTTCAATTTTTAGTATACTTTTTACTATCACTTAATTAATGGCTGAGTCAGGGATCAGCACAAGGAATGCCTCTTTCTTTTAGAGTCGCTTTTAAGCCCTAATTAATGAAATTAGTGTTTCATTCAATTAATTGATTTTTAGTCTTTAATTTCAGCCGTTTTTCTCTCCGTTTGCTCTCATCTATCGATTGGTCTAAACTTTTATCGATTTTATTCAAATTTTTCGCTCAGTTTTGGCTTCTCTTAGACTTTTTACGCTCTGATAAACTCCGTTCCCTTTCTTTATAATAAATATAGTTTTGAAATTCATTTTTGGATTTTTGTTTAGAAAAGAATTGAAATTCTTTTAATAACTTCAAACTCATAGCAATCAATCATTTGATGGCTTTTCTGGCGATATATTTGACGATAAAATAAATAATTATTAATATTTCACTCTTTGAACAGTTTTATGAATAATTCCAAAGACCTAACCATCAGATTCTCAGACAATTTCATGGATGAAATGTATTTAAAATTACGAAACATTTCTATCAAAAAGTTATCTCTTTTTAAAAGTTTTGTCAAAAATTGTTTTCAAAAAAAAGTATTCACTTTTTGGGCAAACTTTTAATCAATTATAAAGTTTTTGACAATAAATTTCAAAAGTGGAGGCGCGGGGTATCGATCCCCGTACCTCTCGCATGCTAAGCGAGCGCTCTACCATCTGAGCTACGCCCCCGACTTATCTGTTTCTACTGAAACAGCTGTCAAAATATTTAAGAAATTTGGGGCAAAAAATGGGACAGAATTTCCTTTTTTAGGTCACCTTTGAAGTGAAAATGAAGCGAAAACCTGTGCTCTGAATCACTATTGGAATGTCTATTGAAGTTAGCCTTCAGTTGAAGGGTTTCCTCTACTTTCAGGTGATTTGTTATCTGATTTGAATTAATTGCAAAACTATTGAGTAATTAAAACAAATGTGAGATTCAGTGGAAAACTTTATTTACAAAATGGTTTGGAAACACATTTCTTGAGTGAATCCATGCGTTCTTCGGATGGCTTTTCATTGATTAGTTGATTACTTAATCCGAATTATGTGTCGACTTCTTGGGTACGACACTCCATGTGATGGATGGCGTGTTTCGGCTTTTTGATGGCAGCCCTCTATCCCTGCCTTTTCCAGTCGAACACCATTTTCCAGAGCACTGTATTTGTGAGCGAAGGCTCTGATTAATTGATTGAATTTCGTGTCGCCATTCAATCCATTCGATTACTTCGGATTTGGGTTTTACTCTTCCCTTCAGAGACCAAATGACAACAAACTGCTAACCCTATACCTGACGACCAAAACTCTGACTAATGTCTTATGGGTCTGTCCTCTGCTGTCTATCCTCTCATGTCTTCCTATCATTCACTTCATTTGCAATGAAGAAAATGATGAAAACCTTTTGGTTAACACTTTTCAACACTTTTTAAAAGTTTTTCTCTTCTTTTCATTTGATTTATTGGAAACACTTTTTTGCCAATCGTTAGCCTTTGTGTTCATTTTGAGCCATAATATCAGGAAATCTGAGTTTAATTTCGAGATTCAATTGAATTTTCACTTCTTTTTGTTGGAAACAAGAATTCATTTCTGCCTTCAGTTCACATAAAATTCAATTAACTTTCATTTCAAAAGTTTTATCGCATTTTCGGTGACTTTTTGTTCAGAGTTTTTAATTATTTTTCTTAAACTTTAAGAATATTTTTGACTCAGATTTCAAACTCGAGTTCTGATCGCTTAAACAGACTGTGTTTTTGTCGTTTAAATGCAATCCTTTATTAAGTTATTAATAATTTATTTTCAAATTCAGTATATTTTTAGTACTTTTAGTATAATTTCTCAAATCTGTATCATTTGTCTGAAAGTTTTGTGTGTTTTTCAGCCATTATTTGAATAATTCATTGAAAATCTGATAAATTATTGTCTCAAGAATTTTGTTGAATATTCCGAATATTAGGCAAAAATTGATAACTTTTATGATATAATTATTGTGCGAGAAATTGATGGTCCGAACCATAATTTATTAAACAATTTGGTGCCCAAAATAATGAGGAATATATACTAAAAAGCATTCCGTAATGAATGGGTGTGTGTTTCAGCAAAACCCATGTCCTGAGCGCTGGATATGTCGTGTTTGGGAAGTCGTTGTGAAAAATGGTTTCGTTGGCTTCAATCCTAAGACTAAAACCAAAACCAGTGCTTAATTCGCAGAAAAATAAGTTTTCTTTTTATAGAAATTTTTAAAACAAAAGTTTTGAAACGTTTTTCGCAAATCAAAGCATTTATTGCGAGAAAACACTCTTTTAATGTTTATATCAAAACTACTTTAATATCAAATTATAGTTTATTTTTGAATATAAAATCATTTTATATGTAATTCATGGCTAAGAAGACAGCAGATGAGAGGATGAGAGGACAGTCGACTTTAAAATTTATTTAATGCTCTGCTGTTGCAATCAATTCTAAAAAACAGAGGGGAGAGAGAGAGAGAGAGAGAGAGAGAGAGGTGAGTTGGCAGCAAATGATTGGAAAGCCATCCCATTGTCTACCCATTGCTTGTTTGTAGTTTTGATGCATTAATGGATTTAATGCACAATATTTGCATTCATTCACCAAAGGAAGGGAAAGGGCGTCAATCGGAGAATAGGCCTGAAATCGAGTTCTTATTTTCCAGTTTCCATATCTCTATCTCTCCATCTCTTTAGGCTTTTATTTTTCTTTGCGTAATAGCGTTCCTGTGCCGAGCACTGGAAGAGCCCACACGTAAATTAAACATAGTTGACAGTCTGTGCTCCACAATATCCGTGTTTGATTTGGTAGTCCTTTCCATTAGGATATATCGATGGAAAGACAATCACTGCTCCATATATACACTAATAGTAGGCTTTGGCCCTAAATATGCATTAAGTCTAAAGTTTTTTCATCAAATTCTTCTTCTAATATACTTTTTGGAGACCAATATTCACCCGATTCTTGAGATGATAGCCCTGTGCGCAACCAATACGAGCCGCGCCTATAATACAATCACTATTTTCTCGAATAAATTGCTTTTATTTTAAGAAAACTTTCGCTTCAATTGACTTCAGATTAATAAATGTTTTTTCGATATATTATTTGAAATTAATATCTCTTATATCACGTTTTTCAATATATTTCGCTTCAATACCTTTAAATTTAGAGCTGATGTGCACTCACTTCGATCCCACTCCTCATCTCCTTCAGGACCTGCACTCAATTTTGATGCCTTTCAATCAATATTTGAATTAATGTCTAAATAGCGCTGAATTTTCATCATTTTTATGATTAATTGATTCGTTATTTGAATTTTAAATCTAAATAAGAACTTAATTATTGAATTTGAATATCAATTAACTAATGATAAATAATTTGGAGCATAGATTGCTTGCTATAACTGTAGACAATTACCATTATAGTAATGTTTGAATGGTAAGCTTAATTTAACTCCCGTTGAAAATGATCCTGATTTTCATTTTTAGTATATTTTGCATAAAAAGTTTTGTCTGATTATTGAAATCTGGGCTTAAATGGGGAGTAATTTAACGTAATATCGATTTTGTTATAAAATGTTATACAAAATATTACCCGACTTATAGAGTATGCAATTAATGCCATCATTAAGTGCAGACCCATTAAATGTATGATTATTTTTGTTGTAATTATTGGTCTCAAAAGTCTGTTCTCGATAACAATGATTTGATTTTTTCCATTTCGAAGATATTTTTCTCATCTAATGAACAGAAAATTCAATTTTCAGTACAAACTGTTCGCCAATTCCTTCATTAGATTCTTGTGTCAAATATAATGTATTACTTTTAGTCTGTATTTCGCTCTAACTCTTGAATTATGTGTCGAAAAGTATTACAAAAGTTAATTCAAAAGGAGAGGGGAAAGGGAGGGGAGAGAGAGCCAAGAGATGTCTGCTCCAGCAATTCAAAGCATAGATAGTTTAGGAAAAAATCATATACTTGTTGTCAGTTTTATTCAAAAAACATTGACTCTCTTTATCAATAAGAGGACAGTCATGTATTGTAGGCTCGGGTCTGGCCGTGTCTTTAGTAATTCGCTATCTTTTCCATATAAAGTAAGAGTCAAATGATGAGAGAGTGTCGAAGAAGTGTATGGAAGGCTCCAAATGATTAATGAATGTTTTGTTTCACAACAACTGAAAAATGAGCGAAACTTTATTCGAGAATATTCTGCAGGAATTGTGAGGAATATTCTGTTGAGTAGTATTGGTATCGCATTATCGTCGCATAAATCGCTTTTCATTTCATTCATTTCTTGCATGACTTTTCAATTAATTTTATTTTGGTTGGGCTGTTGCCGGCGCTCAGTGTCGCACAGCCCTCAGTGACTGTCACCAACAACTGGTTCACAATCAATCGCATCGACCTCTTATGCGACGAAAAAAATAAATTATGACTTTCACTGTTTGCTCTCTCAAGTGCTCAGCGAATCCTACGACAACTTTTACACTAATCTAAAACACTCTCTTCCCCGGCAATGGTCTCTCTCTCTCTCTCTCTCTCTCTCTCTCTCTCTCTCTCTCTCTC
>JAQIXD010001960.1:0-12267 GCA_034699985.1 Minunthozetes semirufus | reverse complement strand
GAATTGCCCTGAAGAGTTTGTCGCCGAATTGTTGCCAAAAGCTCCAGGAATAACGATTTTCCCGGAACTCAAACCTCCGACAATAACAACCCTTTAATCGCCGAATAGCGACTTTTGGCACTTACTGGGACCTGTTATTCGACGAATTTCGACGACTCAACACCTGCCGTCGATCAGCTGAAGAACGCCTGAAAGGAAGGTTGCCTTACTATCAGCTACCGCCGAATTTCTTAGTTTTGGTTAACTCCAATAGAAGAATTTGACGTCGAAATTATTTAGACTTTAAATTCTATATTAAATTCGGCGCCCAACCATTCCTAAAGGAGCCCAGGTAATTTAGACCCCCGGTACCCGGTGCAGAAATAATGTTAAATATTCTGTAAAAATATATGAAATCAATTTTTATATCAAATATTCTCGATTCTTGAGTGAGAATGAACAGGTGGTGAGTAATTTATACACCTCTGGTCATCCCTGCCTTCAATATAACTGACAGGCAAAGCGTGAAAATGTGCTAATCCTTTGGCATAAATTTTTACCGGTTGTCTAACCAACAAAATAAAAGTTTAATCTGTGGTTTGGAACAGAAGGAAATCACAATGTTATGGTTATTTTAGATTTTAAACTTGCAAAAATGAAAAATGTCGGCGCATTTGAGCGGAAAAATGAGACATAAATTATTTGTCTGTAGTTTTGACAATAATTTTAGATTTTCTAATCAAAAGACTGAGTAATAAAAGCCTGTATTCCCTTTGAATTGCCATAAATGGGGGGAAATGGAGAATAATGTCTGTCATTACTGTTATCATTGGTTCAGAATTGATGGTTCATTGAATAGTAAAAATGGGATAAACATGATAAACACGCGCAGAAAATGGGAGAAAAATGTGCACAACTATTCTTTTCGGAAGAAATTCATAAAACTTGAAAGAAAATATTCTTCAATTTATTAACGCATTTCCGTTGGGAACTCAATTAGGCTCAATTTGAGCTTATTCTTACCTTTATCTAGGTCAACAACAAAATTCAAATTGAAGGCTCAGTTCTGGGTATTCCTAGAATTTTTGTCACTTAATATAATAAAGTCATTTGATGTGCAAAACAACATAACAATCCATTAGAGTCTTCACAACTCATAATAATTTCATATTAATTATGTCTCGTCTCCCGAATCCACTCACACTCTGAACACTTGTGATAAATGCTGTGCTCTAACAGCCTGTCCATCACTTTAACTGAAAAGAGTTGTTAAAGTGTCAGTATAGATATATTTTATCAAGCTCATTTTCATTCCAGGCCAACAATTTTTATTATGTCATTAATATTTATGTGGAAAATCGTATTAAGGCTTAAACAGAAAGCAATCCCTCTATTAATTAGAGATAGGAATCCTATTTCATAGGTTAAACACCGAGTAATCCGCGAATATTTTGCTAATTTCTTGGAAAAAATAATTGTGTTTAACATTTCAATGATTAGTATTTGAGAATAATTAGTTGAGTTTTTTTTATGTCAAATCACTTGATATATGAGAATTGGTTTTTACATTAATTGAGTCCTTAAATGACATCTAAATATTGTATTCAGTTCTTCATTTAATTAAATGCGATGTCTGTCTTGAAAACGGATTTATTTTCTTAGTTTTCGACACAAATTAATGTCAGTCTAGACATCGAATAACAAGTTATTAATACTTAAGAATAAATACTTCATTTCACTGACTTTTTTATATAACAATTTGAGAATAATATCTTTTTGAAGTCGTTTTTGAAATGATTTTCATAAAAAAATTATTCTGATTTTGATTATGCAATTTATTCCCAGAACAGCCTTTCTTTAGCTATTCCTGAGCGCAGAATATTCTTTAATACAGAATATTCTTTACTATAGAATATTTCCAAACAAATAGTTCGGAGAATTCAATGTTTTTGGTCCTGATTTTCATATCACAATACATATCACATCTGCTGTCAGACAGTATTCAAATGCAATCCAAGGATTTAACCGATGTTTGGGTCGAAAGAAAAAAATCTATTCTTAGTCTTGAGTTGAATGAAACCATTGAAGTATATGTTTGCGTGACTTCCAATGAATGGTGAGTTTAGTTAATAAAAGAATCATTTTTGCGAATATGCCTGTGCTTTCATTTTGAGCAAGATCACTCTCAGCGATTTTAATTTTATTTGAATAGACGATACTTTCAATAATAGTGGCTATAAATCACTCCATGGTTTGAATAAATGAAAACTTAATAAAATATTGGGAAGTATTGCACAGAATATTGTGAAGTCTTTTAACCTTTGATTTCATTATATTTTAGTTTAGATGTTCTTCAATCAAATGTCCGAATGAGTCGTTTGAATGATTGACGAGAAAATAGGGCTTAAATTCGGAGTCAATATTGAAAAAGACCTGATTTTTATCGCCTGAACACTGAGTTTCTCGAAATTTCACAAAACTATTTGATTTAGTGTTTGAATCAATCGGTTCTATGAAAATCTATTTTGAAAATTTTCCGAAAAATATTTTTAGTGTTAATAAAATTTTTCGAAATTTTTGTTTGGAAACTATTATTCATATTTGAGGTGAAAATCATTCATCTTTTTAACGGAAAACAAACAAAACAAACAAAATATTTGAGAATATATTCACAAAAATGTAATAATTCTGAGGAAAAGGTTATTTAAAATTTGTTTTTCAGCCAGAATTTCATTTCTCTTAATGTGATTTATTCAGAATAATGATCCGAATTGTTTATTTGTTTCATACGAAACTGTGTAAGTTAACATTACTTTTTCAGCACAGAATAGCACAGCCGATTCGGGCCGATGTTTAGACTTGTTTATGGTTTTCAGGCACTGAAAGATAGTATTGAAAAATAAGAGGTTTTTATGCAAAACATTAGAAAAGAGTGTATTTTGGGAATCGATTAAAGACTTCGATCCGAAAGAAAAAATCGTTTCTCAAAGGATTACTTGAAAAAAAGGTTCTCTAATACTATTCGGATCATTCTTTGCGAAGTTAATGATTGAGTTTAGCTCCATTTCAATGTAGGCAGAGTATATGACCTAGCCAATTTTGTATAAAATCATCCTCTTTTATATCTTTTACAAAATTCATTATTCAAATGATGCTCTTTTGTTACACAAATATAATGATGAGCCTTAATGGCCATAATGACCATGATCATTGATCAATATTATAGCATCTATCAAAGCATAAAAGGTTTGGGTCGAATTGAATTTGAATTTTATTCAACTGCATCACCTTGGTAACTTAGATTGTAAACCTGGGAATTTTAATGTATTGCTTACTCAATGATTTATTTTTAGTAAATACTGAATAATATATTATTTTTATTCTTCAATATTATACAACATTTAATGATTGAAAAATCAATTACCATGTTCAAATTTTTAAAAGAAAATTTTTAATGGATTTCATCAATCTCAATTGACTTTCTAGAGGAAAAAAACAAGACTAGAGCACAGCCTTTGTAGGCTTTATAAGAGTATTTTCAACTCATCACAAGTTTAGGAATAAAATCACTCAAAAATGGCCATAAAATTGAGCCTTCAGTTGAGTTATGTTTGTTTGCGTTGAAGTAAAAATTGATTTCTGACCACAAGAACTACCATTTTTGCCAATAACTCATGTTTTTGAGGGATATTTCCCCTAATAATTGAACCAATTTATCAAATTTGAAGATAAATTGGGGAAAATCATGTTTTTAATTAATTTGATTTGAATTCCAAACACATTATTCTTGTATAACATTCGGCTAAGAGTGTAATGGATTCGACTTTTTGAGACTAAATCGATGCAAATATTTTGATTAATTGGTTCAGACATTAATACCCGTCTCAGCTATAATTGAACTCAAGAGTGTTTCCGAAGCAGTTTTTCTCGCTTATGAACGCAGAGATAAATTACAAGAATATTCAATAAATTTATTACACCATCAAAATAATAATGATTACTCTGTGAGGGAAGAGTGTAGGACGAGACCAATTTTCTTTATTAACATAACGAACAAAAATGAACATGCACAAATAGTGCACAAATAGGCGCAAAATGAATATATCTATCATATTAATGGTGAAGAATAAAAACACTTCCGGAGCGGTTCGGATGTAATCCTATTACAGACTAATAAAAAATTAATCAAATTTTTCTATCGGTAACTCTTTTTCCAATATGAGAGGAGTGCTTATCAACCCTTTCCTCTTTAGTAAAGAGTCTTTACTGATGGAATAAGTTATGCAATGAATACTTAATTCATATTAAGTCTGAATTGAATTATATCTAATGTTTGTCCCACTCTTTGCCAGGAATTAATCAGAAGTGAAAGCATTCAGAAGAATATTCTTTGATTGAAAGGAAAGGTAACTATTTCTGAAGGAAGTACTTATCTAGTGTCAAATCTTGTTAAAATTCTTCTAAAACGGAATTAAATGTTAAACAAAGTCTGTTTGAAATTCAATGCAAACCATAAGAATTGCAATTAAATGGTAAACAAACACATGATATGAAGGAAAGGAGTATTTCCTCTATATTCCGCTCCTTTTCTCATATTCTTCATGCAATCCATTGAGGATTTTCTGGTGAAAAAAAATCAAGTATTCTCTCAGATATCAAGACTTTGCTCTTCTTTACTCTTTTTTTCTTCAAACTTGTAGTGAAAATATAAGTAAAATAAGAGGAATGGCTATATGGGAGATGTATTGATCGTATGGTAGGCCTGTTTGATGTGCTGTGCTTTGCCGGCTTTCTATCGCTTCATCGCAGCTCTAATTCTGTGTTCATTGATTCACACGAATCGAGGCATTAGAGCAAAGTTAGGGCCGACTCTTAGGCCTCTGGTTTCTAAAAATAGTAACACATCTAACGCAAGAGGAAAGCCATCTCTACTGAACAGTTAACTGTTGTTTTATAGCACTTGTTTGATGTGTTCTGTCGTTTCAATTCACTATTCATTCCAAGAAACAAATAATTGGATTCTTCGCCAAAATATACAGATATCTCAATCCAATGGTCGCCAAAGGGGTTGACATTAACTCAAAATTCCGTTCAAATGAATTGCATTTTATTCTCAAATAAATTATTCATTTAATGAATTCATTTACTATTTATTCCTCCAATTCCTGAGATTACAGAATCTCTTAAGAATTTATACTAACAATTGGCATACAATTGAGTTTTTGATTAAAAATAAGCAAGCTCTTTTATTTGATTGCTAGACTCTATTTCCAATTTGCGAAGCAACTAATGGACAGTTGGTTTCCGGCCATTGATTTTATCAAAGGATTGGCATTCAATTCAGTAATAAAACTGCGAATAACTAATTGAAGCTTATATTCAATTAATTGATTCTTTATTATTCTTCATTCAACTCTTTTGATGCAAAGAATGCACTCAATTATTTATAAACTCAAATGACCTAGTTCTTCCTACAGACCCAGAATTGTGGTCAACATATTTGCCACATATACAACCGGTTGAGTTTATCTCAGGTCAAATGGTTTTATTCTATTTGTGACCTTAACTACAATTATTGATTGATTTTCTTTTAAATTTATATTTGATCTTGTTCATGCTCAATTCTTTCAATTGGTTTAAAATAGAGCAGAAACCTCTTGAATGTGAGCCAATCCTTTCGACGATAATTGTTTTCCGACGACATGTTCGCCGATTCAGATAAAAACTAATGAAAATTGAGGACAACCTTAAGTGTGTCGACCAATCAATTACCGATTGATTTGTCATTTAGACAATGGATGTGTTTTATTGTCTGACAACACTTCCAATTCAAATGATTTACTTGTTTTGTCTTTTTTTAGACATCGGATCCAATTTGTGTTCTGAAGGAAAGATCAGATCAAACATAACAGAGATGTCAGTGATGTTGCTCTAAGACATCCATTGGATTCAAAACTCTTTTATACCATACTTTCAATCCATTACTAATTCAAGAAGTCTTTGGCCAATAAATCAGATCAATTGAAAGTCAATCTGTGATATAGACTGCAATCACTTTTGGATCAATTGACCCGAAAAAGACATTTTTGTCTATCAATCAAATTGTGGTGAATATAGTCTTGAATTTAATTACAACACAAATACTATTAGATTTTTATTCACTCATTCATTGATAAGAATATTCTTTAAATGTATTTAAAATGTAATTAAGTTTTCAAAGAGTAGTTTCCGATTATAAGATGAATGGTTTTCATGGAAACAGAGCACAGAATCGAAGATATATTCTGTGCATTCAATTACAGGTAATAACTGGTTATTTATAGATCGCCTGTTCTAACAGCGAAAGGTTTAACACACATTCGTATATAAACAGAGTATAAATAGAATACAGAATCTATAGAATAGGGATCGACTGCTGTGGAGTAGTTCCTCGTTCTTCGCAATCGAGTTCACCGACATTTAAAGGTCAAACGATCACTACTACCACCAGTTTGTTAGGCAATGCTTTCAGTCTTCCTCTCAATCCTCCAAATAGTGCTGACGTTTGCCATTCCCTCTGATTCTGCCTCAGGAGTCACCAAAAACTAATACATTTTTAAAGAATTAAAAGATTTCAAAATATACTAAAAATAGACATAAATCTCATCAAAGTTATTGAATTTAAATCTTTCCATTCCTAGCCTTCCCTCTGAAACTCCTACAGAATATTCTTGAATTCACAGAATTTGATAACAAAATAAAATAAAAGGAGTAATGAATGATAGTTTTACTGTAATCTTGTTGTTGAAAATCAATAATTATTTCTAATGGATTGTGTAATGCAATGAATAAAACTTCTTTACTTATTTTTCTTGCGAGACATCCAACTCTGTGCTCAACTATTGGATTGTATTTCGTTTTATAAATCATTTTTTGTGTCGATTTTCTCATAAATAAAAGATTTACTGCTTTTGTCTTATCTTCTCATTCAATAAATCGTGAAAATTATCGGAAATTTCTTCTTTATTTTCCTCACTCTCTGTATAACAGACTTCCCTTCCGTTAAAATCGGAGTAAATTTGTTCAAAGAGTTCACATAAATGTCAAAAGGATTACGAGTTTATTGAATATTATTCAGACTTAAAGTGTGTTCAATGGATGTAATAAAACACATAAATCTGAGTTTAAATTAGATTTTAATCCAAACATTATTTGATACTTTTCTTCAACAGGATATTTCACACAAATAAAAGCACCTTGGTAAATATTTCAATTTAACCATGACCTGATTTATTCATAAGAATTCGTGAAAACAAACTAGATAAATTTCCAAAGGTACAAGGTTTCGATTTATTCAATAAAGGCATGTAAAGAATTTATCATGCACATTTGTTTTTTCTTTGAAAAACAATTTTCTGCGAAAGAATTTTGTTTCTGAATAAATCAGAATCTATTTTACAATTTTGGAGGTCATTCAGAAGATTTGAATTTGAGTTTCATACCCACCCTTTCCTCATCTGATATCCATTAGAGTAACAAATTATCTGAAGAAAGCCTTAAACAGTAAACACATCCCAAAGAAGTAATCGATAGTAGAGTTTGTGACCCAATACTGACTTCTATTAAAACTTTAAAAATAATAATAAATAAACGAATTATTGTCTAATATTAGAGTCGAGTGAACTTTCAACAGAATCGGCTTTCAGTGCCTGTGCTCTGTATTCTGTGCTTCTTATGTAATAATATCCGCATTTTTTTGTCTGAAAAAAAAGTATTGATTTCTGTTGAAAGTCGTCAACAATTTCGAGGAAATAAAAAGAAATTATATGAAAGTCAGCGAAAATTTTAATGCCTTTCCCCTCTCATCCCTTCCCTCTGAATTGTTTTCATTGCGGTTCCGTAGATATCGATTGGAATTTCAATTTCTATTCACAAGATTTTCGATGAAATGCTAAACATTTTGAGATATTTTTGCCTCAATTTATACTTCAATTAGATTTCTATCCATTTCTTGGAAGTGAATAATACTTTACTCCTAAAAGAGATCTAAAAATTGCAAAACAACTCAAAAATCTATTCATATTAAAATCGATTCTTGGAATTCAATCTTAGAAATAGAATAGTCTTTCGAGAGTTGTATCTAAAAAGGCTGCAAACAAAAGACGGCACAGGGATGGGCAAAGGTAGGTAAAAGTGTGGGAGAGTCAACATTTCAACAATAATGTAATATAATATCAGTAATTCTTTAATCGAGTAAATTCTATCCGTTTATTTCAAAAGAAAAATAGTATTAAAAACAAATTAGTAATCAATTCATGAAATTCTTGGCGATAATAAGCGCCGCCTCAAAGATGTTATCGAAATCCGAGTTATTTGAAAGAAGTGTTACAATAAGCTGTTGGTCCGGAAGGATAAGTAGTACAGTTGACACTCCTGTTAATTGGCCTGCTTTCCAAACGACCTTCTTGATTTTACTGGGTAACTTGCAGTTTCCTGTGCACTCAATAGGTTTATCAAGAATTGTGAGAGCACAACCATGGGCATTTTTATTCGAACCAAAATCATTTTTGTATTTTTCAATAACAGGGCTCCAAATTTTCTTCACTGTATTTGGACTCAAAAAATCTGTAATTAATTAAAACTAATATTAATTTCATTAAAAAAAGAAATAAAATTAATTAATACCGAAATACGTGTCATTTTCTGACGCTTTATATCTGTTGAGTAAATAATTACCAAAAGTGAGTAAATCAGATGACGTTGACATCATAGCACCCGTTGGCCACTGGGCCTCACTCGCTAATAATTGATCAAGGAACATTTCGTTCAAAAGTTTTATCTCCGATTCATTATAATTGTTATTATTATTTTTCGGTAGAAATGGGGAATTACTACTAGTATAGTCGCGGACTCTGTGTTTGACTACCATTTGGTTTAATTCACAAAAAGTTGAATTCATTTTCAAGTGTTTAAACATTTTATCGATTGATTTGTCGAATGACTCTTTGAGAACGGACTCTACTATAGCCCCGACCACAACAAAACCATAGTTTGAGTAATTGTATTGAGTTCCCGGCTCTGAGATAAGGGGCTCATCCTTATACTGGTTTAAAGAGTCGGTCACATTCTTGAAATAAAATACTTCCTGAAAGTCATCTGGTTCCTTCTCAACCCTGAGCCCAGCTGAGTGTGACATCAGTTGATCCAAAGTTATGGTAACATTCTTTCCCTTCCATTGTTTGATGGGAAACACATTAGGACTCAAATACTTGTGAATTGATTCGTGCAAATCAACGAGTCCTTCATCTATAAGATGTCCGACCAGAGCACTGGTCAGCATTTTGCTGATACTGGCCACTCGAAAAACAGAATATGTTTGAGTTGGGACATAGTTTTCAATGTCTGCCCAACCAAATGCGTCCTCCCAAACAGTCTGTCCCTCTCGACTCACACCCACAACAAGACCCGGAAGCAAATACTGAGACATTCTTTCCTTCAAATAAATTGAACTCTTATTTATCGCATGATTTAGATTTAATGGACTGTCCTCTAAGCAAACACATTCATATAGCTGTTCATCAATTGATTGATTGCTGGATGAAAATAAGAGTTGAATATTAAGATAAATTATTAAATAGTTTTTGAGTGAAAAATTCATTTTTAAAAATGAGTTAAAATTAAATAATATTTTCAATAGTTTTTCAAAATAGTCTACACTTTAAGCGAAAGTGTTTTTGAGTTTATAATTCTTATCATTCATTCAATTGTATTAAAATCTATTGTATTCTCGATATAATCCTTCAGATAATTGAACTGAATATTTGTTCAGCAATTCTGATGGAAAAGTTTATCAGATCAGTTCAAAACTAAACTCAAAATAATTGAATTTAAATTTTATTAATTTGTCTTGTTTATTTAAATCATGAAATATTGGGCGACAATAAGAGCCGCATCATTATTGACGAAAAAGTCGTTATAATTTGTAAGGAGAGTTACAACAATTTCCTGTTCGGGTAGAATTAGGAGAATTGTAGTAACTCCACTCGATCCGCCAGTTTTCCAGACCACCTTGCTGATTTTTGGGGGCAAAATACATTTTCCAAAGCATTCAATAGGCTCATAGATTTTAAGTGTGTGCCATCCTGGTGCTATCGAAAAAATTAACTTTTTTATCAATAAATTATTTCCAAATTAATTTCAAATTACTATTTTCATTGAGACCGAAATCATCATGATACTTTTCAATATTAGGAGTCCATAATTTTCTCACAGTCTTTGGACTTAAATAATCTGTAATTAATTATAATTTAATTTAAATCAAATGAAAATATTTTTTTACCGAAATTCGTGTCATTTTCGGGCGCTTTGTATCTCTCTATAAAGTAGTTACCAAAAGTGATTAAATCAGATGCGGTTGACATTATAGACCCGGATGGCCACTGGGCCTCAGCCGGTAACATATCATCAACTATCCCAGCATTAAGAAGTTTTACTCCTGATTTTATAACGTTATTATTGCCATCAATTCTAGTGAAATGAGGGTTATCTGAAGGCACGTAACCGCGGACTCTGTGTTTGACAACCATTTGATTCAATTCACAAAAAGTTGAATTCATTTTCAAGTGTTTAAACATTTTATCGATTGATTTATCGAAAGACTCGTTGAGAAGGGACTCGACTATAGCCCCGACCACAACAAAACCATAGTTTGAGTAATTGTATTGAGTTCCCGGTTCGGCGATTAGAGGCTCGTCTTTAAAATGTGTCAAAGCGTGGGTCACATTCTTATAGTAGTGGATATTAGAATAATCTTGGTACTTATCAACCCTTAGTCCAGAAGAATGGGACATCATTTGGCTTATAGTTATGGTAACATTCTTTTCGTTCCATTGTTTGATAGGAAACACATCAGGACTCAAATGCTTGTGAATTGAATCGTTTAAATCCAAGAGTCCCTCATCTATAAGATGTCCGACCAGAGCACTGGTCAACGCTTTACCAATGCTCGCCACTCGATATACAGAATAGGTTTTTACCGGAACATCGTTCTCAATGTCTGCCCAACCAAATGCTTCCTCCCAAACAGTCTGTCCCTTTCGACTCACACCAACAACAAGACTGGGAAGCTTATAGTTAGCGATCTTTTGCTTTAAATAAATAGTACTCTTATTTATCGCACGATTTAGATTTGATGGGCTGTCCTCCAAACAAACACAATCGTATAGCAAGGCATGGCTTTCGTGTTCTATTTGATAGGTAACTGAAAATATCAATTGAATAACAAGATAACTAATTGTGAACTTTTTCATCAAATAATTCATTTTAAATATTTGTCGGAATTTCTATAATAGTTATTGAAAACAATCCTCACTTTTAATGAAAATATTTTTATTAATATTTTTATCATTAATTCTATTGAATTAAATAATATTTTTTTTGTTAAACCGGGAGATAAGTTATCTGTATACTATTGAATAGAAGTGATTGATATTTATTCAGCAAATTCTGATAGATAATAAATTCTGTGTTCATTTTATATAGAAATCAGTTTAAAAATCAAAATAATATTCAAATCATGAAATTCTTGGCCACAACAAGTGCCACGTCGTCTATGGGTTCGAAGTAATATATATTTGTCAGAAGAGTTACAACAAGTTCCTGTTCGGGCAGAATAGCTAAAATTGTCGTTACTCCAGTTAATCCACCAGTTTTCCAAATCATCCTGCTAATTTTAGGTGACAGTTTGCAATTACCAGAACAATCAATAGCCTTTAGTAGATTAGTTGTGTGCCACCCTGGTGCTTTAATTTAAAATTGAGTAATGATTATTAATCATTAATAAATATTTCATATAATATATTCATTATTGAATTACAATTTAAATATGAGGCAAAATCATCTTTTTCAAATTGAATGGTAGGGCTCCACAATTTCCTCACTGTCTTTGGGCTCAAATAATCTGAAATTAGATTTTAATTAAATAATGACTAAAAAATGAGTTATTTTTTTACCGAATTTGGTGTCATTTTCGAGCGCTTTATATCTGTTGAGAAAATAGTTACCATAAATCAGTAAATCAGATGCCGTCGACATTATACCATCCGTTGGCCACTGAGCCTCAGACGATACCATTTCATCTGAGATCATTGCATTAATTAGCTTAACTCCAGATTTAATAACATTATTATTGGTGTTATTTGGGGGTAATATATCCGCATTACTGGTCATATAACCGCGTACTCTGTGTTTGACTACCATTTGGTTTAATTCACAAAAAGTTGAATTCATTTTCAAGTGTTTAAACATTTT
>JAQIXD010001959.1:0-12269 GCA_034699985.1 Minunthozetes semirufus | reverse complement strand
TCTCTCTCTCTCTCTCTCTCTCTCTCTCTCTCTCTCTCTCCCAAAACAATATCAGTTATCGCTTAGTGTCGGGTCATCCCTAAGTTAGTCCAACTAATTATGAAATATAGTCAAATCAGTTAAAGTGTTATCTTGTTATCTATATTTGCTTCGAATCTCTTTTGTGTCAGATTTTGTTGAAAGATATAAATAAATGAGTGAATGAGTTAACCTCTAAAAAAAGTTTTAACACAAGTATTGGATTTAATTTGTCTTTAATTTGAAAGTGAAATCATTTCTCAAAGAAATGGAGTATCCGTTGAATTTTTGGTTCACAACTTATTTTCATGTGTTCCCAAAACTTCCAAAAACTTTTTGCTCCGACATATTTGAAGTCATTTAACATCAATCATCAAATGAAATAAATAAAATATTTGTGACTTAACTCACATTCTCTTATTGTAGTTAATTAGACACTAAAAGAGAGAAAACTTGCGTTGAGTTCCAAATATTTTTTTCTTCTATACTTTAGTAACAAAATTAGTGTTAAAACACTTCAAAATTGCTAAATTAATAACAGAGTCATAGGCTGTTCATAGCCTGTTCATAGGCAGCACTTGATTCGAGAGTTATTTTCATATTGAAAAAAGTCAGTTAAGGACGAAACGAATTTTTGGGATTAATTTTTCATTTCATTTGATTTATTCGTTTTAAGAAAGCATTCATTTTGAATGTATTCCGCTCTTAGACTAAGAGTTGTATTGAATTTGATTTTGAACCAAAAATTCACTTAAAATCTCATTCTATTTGTTCTCCAAAAGAATGACTAAATATTTGGCTGAAAATAAATTCTTGTGTTTTGTTTTGCTGTAGTTTAGTGGTAGACCTGAATATTTCAGTTAAATCCGGGATTTCCAGTGAATTATAGTCGAAATGCAATCAAAGGCTTTGCATATTATTTCGATTTCGATTAAATTGTTGTCGAGTTATGCCTCCCCTGACATGAAAACTAAAGGCAGTGATCGTAGTCTAAGACAAGTCTCTCATAAATTAATAAAAATAATAATACTCTTTAGGTTTGCAGACAAAGAAAATTGTCTTCAAAACAGATTATAAGATCTGACAATAATAACAGGATTGGACTCAACTTAAGTGAATGTAAATTATTGTTTTATTGACTCTTCTTATTATCCGACATAACATTCACATAACCCACGATTGAAAATAAAATAATTTTGTTCATTACTTTCATCTTTTTTATAGCTATTCGTATGAAAAACGAGTTCTTATTCTTTAAAATGTTTTCAAATGTCAGAAATGAAGAATAGATTCACAATTGCGTTCATTAGAGACGAGTTGTTCCTCTAATCAAAGGATTCAGAGATTTATTTGCGAACAAAAATCTATTTCAGTGTCATATCAACAAAAAAGTAGGAAATCCAACTACAAGTCCTTCAGTTTGAATGAAAACCTGCAAAGAATTCTAGCATTTGTTAGACCAGAGCCAAGAATTTTGTTAGTTTTTAGACATTTAATGACAAACAATAAATATATTTGGTTTTGAAGCCGATTATGAATAAGAAATATATTTTTTGACTTATGTTTCGTTAATCATTTCAAAAGTGATATAACAAGAGAACACACAATTACTCCATCTTTAAGTCAAACCCTTATAATGTTTGGGATCCGATCGGAAGCCGTTGTTTTAATCCTGTGAATGACAGATGTGTAGAGTTTTTATTGCCGGTCCTCTTAACAAATCTGTCGACTTAGAAGATGTGCGAAGAGTAGACTTTGTTTTGTGGTTTACCATACATCTCATACCAGTGCGCAAATGCACGCAAAATCACATCTGAGGCCCTACTTTGCCATCAATTTTAACAGAGATTTGATGTAAAATAGAAAAATATTTCACTTCTTCTAAGTGTCAAAACTTTTGGAGACAAACACTCAGAATAATAATAAAGAGTTTCACTCATTGTCTGTATTTTAATCTCAAATTCAAAGCAATATTAGTGTAAATAAATGGTTTCAAAATACAACTCTCGGTTGTTATGTATTCTTCAAAATGTAATAAAAATTTTGCGCTTTAATAAAGTCACCGAAAAGAGTCTACTAAAAGCAGATCAGATCTTAACCGACCATTAAATATAAATAAAGAAACAAAATTGTGTTTCAATGAGGAGATTGAGCCCAAAGTGAAGCGTAACTGCCTTTCAATGCAAGGCTTAACTGTAGTGAAGTTGCCTTCTGGTAGAAGGGATACCCACATCTTATGGGTATAAATATATGACATTCCGATAATTTGTGGGACCATTCACTTAAAGGCTAACAAAAGGAAAACAAAACAAAACTACTAAATATTTTTTTGTTGGCAACAGAATAGACGATATCATGATTTCGGATAAAATATAAGTCCAATAGTAGTCATAAGTCGACAAAACTAATAACTATCGACGCGTTAAGAAAAGCTGTAATATTTTGATGTAACAGCAAATGTGTGACTCAATCATTAACGAGAGGAGAGACTAATAGTCAGAGTTAGGCTCAAAGACTAAAAAAGAGAGACAGAAATAATTTTGACTCTAAACACACATAAGAGAGAAGACACTTATAATGACTAAATAGATAACACAAATATGTATTACGACAAACATATGCCACAAACAAAAAGTTTCACAATTTTTCTTCTTATTCTTCTTTGTTTTGATTCCTCAAACATAACTTTTTCAGTTAAAAGACAAACTGATTCCCGAAAACTATGTTAAATACATTGGCTTTTATTGCCTTCAGATTTTTGTTCACAGAATTATGTGTAAGTCTTTCAATAGTTTCCCAAAAAACATATTATTCTCATAAATGAGACTAAATTTAAAACTCAACGAAAAAGAAATAAATGTTTGGAACTCGTGTTTTACTCTTAGGGTTAGTTGTCTTCAGGAATAATTTGATGTCATTTAATAAATGGTTAATTAATCATAAAATAATAAAACTTATTATAAGTTTATTAATAATCTTTGTTTTATTTTTTCGACGAATTGTTTGTTGGAAAGAGTGATAGATTCGTTAAATTCATTGACTCAATGAAAAGCATATTTGTTTGTGAAACATCTCGCGAAACAACTTATAAATAATTGACATATTTTTGTTTTTCTCATTTTTCCAGAATATGTTTTTGAGTGACAGTCAGGGCTTTAAGTCAGACTTAAGTCACATTTTTAATAGTCGTCCATTATTTGTGTGAAAACTTATCGTTTCTCTGTTCGCCTCCAATATTGAGTATTGGTTTAAGTCGTTAGCCATCGATGTATTGGTCGCACAAAATATCTTCTCTATTATGCGCTTATATATCATGTTTTGTGGTGTATATTGCGATGTGGGTGCTATCGGCCAAACTACTCACGTCTCAATTGCATTGTTTTACAAAACAAGAGAAACAAAAATATAAGAATTGGCAAAACCAGTGCTCCAGTGCTGGAAAGCAGTCGCAAATGTGGAGCACAAGAATGTCGTTTGAAATATAAGAGGGCTCACAGTCTAATTGTGCGGCGATTAAGGCCTACTGTGCGCACAGTTTGCCTCTTCAAAGGCCAGTTGCCATATAAAGACCAGTAACTGTTGTGTTCATAATTCAATGGGATTACAGTTGTGGCAGACATTAGCTTTGGATTCAAAGAATATGATGTGCGCCATACGTGACCACAACTCCGGTCATATAATACTGAATATTAGGTCTACACGTAAAGTCTCAGACGTGAAGAACACAAAAAATTTCTAAATTAAAGGATCTGTTGTCCAATAAAACAAAGATTAAGTCGATCTCCATTTAGATCCCTATCTGTGTCTCAAATTATCAGAAAATATCGATTAATAAAACATTAGACAAGACTTTGGTTTTTCCATCAAAAGTCAATTCATATGAATTAATAGAGAAATAGTTATGAATTTCCCAAATATTCATAATTCACTACTTTTTATGTTTTTTGGATTACATTTAGTGTAAGAGTTTTGTGAGAAGAGATGGACTAACGAACCGAACAAAACCAATGGATTCCTTAATTGACTGCAATTTTTGGTCCATTGCTATAGATGTTGGAGGAGTTGAGTCACTTCCCAATAACTTACACACAGAATCTATCTGTGAATTGTATGTTAGGATAGTCAGTGATGGCTGTGCCCATAGGGCTTATGTGATTCTCACCGGAAAATAATTTGTTCGTTGAGAGCACCAGAATTGCAACAATTGTTCCTATAGTTGAAGGCATACGACGACAGATACACAAAAGTCAATCCATTACACCATTTATGCGATTATGTAATGATATATAAGTCATATATATTAGAGTTACGTTTGAGTTCTCAAAAAATGCACACAAAATAAAACCTCAAACCAAAAGTGACTAATGATATGAGAAATAAAAATGGCTTAATTAGGCGAAACACATGAATGCCGGCTCACCATTAGCTCTAAGTGAAGAGCATTTGCCGAATAGCGCACTATTTTTCACGAACTCATTTGTAACATACGATTGTGGATACGATTTTCGAGCAAACTTTTAGCCGCAGAGAAATCCCCACTATTTTTAACATTTTTCAAGACTCAACCAAACACTCAATTCATTACAAATTTAAGATTTTTTATTTTTTTCCTCTCAATCCTTAACTTTTTATTCACTGACTAAGTACTTAATTATAAATTTTTGAGCTCTGAATGCATCAAAATTTTCTTTTATATAATTATTTGTAATTTGATATCACATTTAATTTTACTCTAAAACTAGTGAATCGAAAGCAACAAAAATTTCCTCAACTCAGAGGGAAAGTTAGTCTCCCGGATGAGAAGCGCTCAGAATTATAGCCAATTGACAGAAACAACTGTTTTAAATGAATCCTAAATGCCACTGTTCAAATATTTTCTTAATTAATAAGCCTCACAATTAAATTCTCACTCGGTAAAACTAAGAAGACATTTGACTTTGGTGAGACAGTTTTAATGATCCACTCTATGCTACAAATTTTTCATTTTTAACTAAACACTGAAAAGACTGTTAACTGAATCGCTTAAACATAATTTAATCGGAATATAATTTGAATAATTAATATCTGAGAAAAAAAGAGTTATTTTTAAAAATTAATCTTTAATTTTGCCTCAATTTTAAAGAAGTAGAATAAAGTATTCCATTGTGGAAGTAATTCAAATATTTTTATAAATAGTCGCCAAAACTCAACAAAATCTGTTCGTTGTTTCCAAAGAATGAATTCTAAAAGTTTTTGTTTCTTTACTTTAATTAATTCAAAGAAAGATTTTACCAGAAATTAAAGGGTTATAAAAGGGTTGAGACAAATGTGTGAGACGTGAAACACATTAAAAGATATATTACGAGACATTGAGCAGATGTTTAGCTCAATAGCTGTCTGTCTGCCTGTGCTCTTCCATAGCTATTCCCAAAATTTTAGACTATTTATATACATTTGGTCTCTGAAGATAAGCTCCCATTGAATCGCGTATCGAATTATCCGAAGATTCTGACCGTTATATCACTGTTTTATATACATTAAGACAACAAATCATCGCTAAATTGTTTTTAAATTTTCAAATTCAGAGCCGAGAACCAGACCTGTCTTGAAATTCAATACTCATGAGATAAATGAATAATTAATTGGTCCGGAATTCTGGAGTAAAAGAGTTAAAAAGTATCTGAAAAAGTGACTCAAAATCGATTTGTCTGTTTTGATGAATCGCAAGCAAACTGTATGACAACTGACACTCAATCTTATCTCTCAGAATTCACACAGAATTTCAAATGAATGCAATCTTTAATCAATTGAACATTTTTCTCACATTTCAAAAAAAAACAATTAATGGATTTAATTTCCTTAATATTCGTTATATAATACATAAAAATCATTTAACAACAAACCAATAACAGAATATTCTTGTGTTTGAATCTATTGTTTTTCAATATTACAGTAAAAGGTTTTTGTCATAATTTAGTTATTATTGGATGAATTGACTTCAATGCTCGATATAAACCCAAAAAAACTTGACAAAAGACTAATTTTTAACTGAATAGAAACGTTGACCAAACTTAGTTTGAATTGAAAAATATCACCAAAACATTGATTAATGACTCGATTCTTAAATGACGAGAATTTTCAGTCTATTCTTAATTCTTGTGATTTTATGTTTGCGAGACTGAAGTCAGTCAATATTCCCGTAATTGGAAAGTATTATCCCATAGAATGAACTCTCCCAGTCTTGATTACAATTTGCTTGGTCTAACTTCTTTTATTCACCGGTGATTTTTGTAGATATTATTATTGCGGGAATTTTGATTGATTTCAATCATGATTTAAAAATGAATATAATTATTGAGAATATTTTGTTAAAAAGATTTCAATAAAAATAATAATAATAACAATAAAACAAAGTATAGATTAGTTAAGAATATATTGTTTTAAATGTATTGTATATAAGACTATCTGAATATTCGGTAAAAGTTATGCGAATTAATCGACGAAATAATGACATCAAAGGTAACTGAATTTCGACTCACATTTAGTTCTGAATAAGTTTTGATTTGTCTATCGATATCGATATCTTCACATTAAATACAGATTCAAATCTCATTTAATCGTTTCTCTAACCGTTGGGTAAAGACTTGTCTAAAAAGTGTTTAAAGGAATTCCAGAAATCAAACGTTTGATAAACTTTTTGATGATTTTGAGGGAAAAGACAACAAAATAATAAAATGGTTTATCTATTAATCATTGATTGGATGTCAGTCACAAATAAAATTCAGGCGATGAGGGCGTACTGCCGGCTGACACGCTTGACAGTGAGCCTCCCGAACAGTTTGGTCGACGGCTGTCGCGATTATTAGCTGCACTGGTAGTGTTGTTGGCGTTATTTGATGTCTGTGTGACAGACATTTGCTGACTCTGAGCGGTGGTGGCGTTAATACCTGTTTGTTTGATTGTGAGCTGCTGTTGATAGTAGTCCCTCTCCTGACACACTTTGTCGTAGACCTGTCTCAGTTTGTCGTAACCTATTCTGAGTTTGTCGTATTCGACCCTAAACTTGTCGAACTCGACCCGAATCCTCGCGATTTCGTTTGACTGCAAACGAAGCTTTGCTTCCAATTCATGTCTTTGAGCGAGTCTTTTGGTCCGGCAGTTCTGTGCGTAACCCCTATTCTTTAGGGTCCGTCTCTTTTGCTTCATTCTGACCACTTCTTCGCGCGGAAAGCCGTGAAGTTTTTTGTTAAGCTCTCTTACCGTAAGACTAATGAGTTGATCGTCGTTTAAGATATCTTTATTTGAACCCGAATTTGAAGTATTAGTGTAACAGTCATTAGAGTTGTGTCCACTCATGCCGTGACTGTGAAACGAATGATGAATCTGAGAAGAAGTTGAATGATGTGAGTGTCCATTATGTCCGTTATGTAACTGATGAGTGTGTTGTGGCGGGTGTTGTCCTCCATGTTGTGCCGAATGCATATCCATTGTATTATTATTATTCACTACATTTGGGTTAACCATAGTTTGCATCAAACGGTTATGCATTGCAGGCGTCACATGTGATGTGCTGTGATTTGTTTGCATTTCTACATACTGTGCATCTCTTCTCATATTAGGTGAGAGCCATGGGTTCTCCATCTCTGGACCACATTGACCTCTGAGGTCAAGGGGTCCGTCTTGACTTCCAATCACACCATTAGCGCCATAACGGAGTTGTGCCGTAAGCCATGACATTGACATACCGTTGCCGTCATCAATGAGTCCATTGTGTTTGTTGTCGATAACAGGACTGTTCATATTATTGGTGGGCACCGGTGCGAATGCAGGAGAGGGTGGCAGTGAAGTACCTGATGGGGAGTTTGTATTGGAAGTGTTGCCCGGAGTGTTGGCCGCTAAAGCTATCTGCTGTTTGCGGTGGTCAGGAAGTCCGCCGTTGACCATAACATTGTGGACAAGTCTTAATTGTTGATCATTTGCACAGTTTTGGTTCGTACTGTCCGTCATTTGACGACAACTATTGTTAGCAACACTTTGAGCTGCAATTTTTGCCGTTTCCTGTTTGACCACTTCTTCCAAGTGCTCTAAGTCTAGACTCGATAGATCGTGGACATAGTCCTCGGTCGACATGGCGCCTGACTCGGAGTCCATGATGGCCAAGGATGGGTACACAACACTCAACACTTTGACCCAATGTGTGCACAAAACACTTTTAGATTAAAATGTCGTTTGATTTGACACTCTTTTGATCGTTTGCTCTCTTTTGTACAGTTTTCTCGACTGAAGTAAACGCCAATTGTTTTACATATTATTCTGTATTTTGAAGTCTTGAGAGCTATTTCTTCTCGAGTTTGATGACAGTTAAAGAAATAAACTGTAAAAGAAAGGTTTGCGTCAAAATAGTCGGCCTTGAAATGCAATTATTGTATGGATAGACCCAATAGACCCTCTCCTCTGAGACTCTCTCTCTCTCTCTCTCAACTTTAAAAAATCTTATGAATCTAATGGCTTAATGAATACGGTGTCAAAGATCGAACTCTGAAGGTAAGGATGGTCTTACTCTGGATGTGCTCATAAAGTAGCTGTAAAGGAGTGAAAAACTTTTTGGATGAGAGTCTGGCGAAAAGTGATGCACTTTATCTGAAAGACAATTGCGAGGCCTCACAATGAATGGATTGCGTCAATAGGTTTGCCTTTTCTGGCACTCAACCTAAACCACAAACTAATACTATAGGGTTTATTGAATTGGATTCTGGGAGAGACTGTTTCGCACTCACTATCAGAGCATCAAAACACTAACACATTATATGCTTTTAAAACAAATACTGTTTATTCTGATTATCTTAAAAATAAGACAAAAATCTATTTTAACTCTAATTTAAGTTTAATTGACTTAAAATTTCATTAAAATTAAGATTAATTGAAAAAATCTGTTCCGAGAGATAACTGATGGAAAGGTTTTGCACAAATTCTCAGATTATTTGAGGAATAAAAGCATATTTTGAATTCAAAACATATTCCTAACATTGAAAGTGAAAGTCGAGTAAATATTTCAGTGAATTTGATTTGATTTTGAAAAATATAAATTCAGTGATAGAATCAAAAACTTATGAATTGAATGCATATCAAAGACTTTCAAAGCATATCAATAGCTTTATCTCCGATTCCTCTATTGATCCCTTGTTTAGCCGATACCGACTTCAAGTGTGTATTAGTTTAAGTTCAGGGCTTCGCTCGAGTGAACTGCCATTTGAATCAGTGAAGAGATGCAAAATATTGCAAAGTATTGGCCTTTAAGCACATCTTTCATCAAAACTTTTATTCTCTCCCAAAATGTTTCTCAAAACCAAAACACATAAAAGAGTTATAAAATAATTTGATTTATAAGTATCTGAAACTTTATGCAACTTATCTTGATATCTATATAAGTGTATGCAGTTAATTAATACAACAGTATTATAAAACTAAGCAGGAACACTTTTTTTTATTATTAATCATTTGTTTAGAAAAGTTTTTATAAATGAGATAATAATAAATAATTTGAATGATTTCTTTGTAACTACTTTTTAAAAGTTGTAATCAAAATCATTTCTGATATAATGAATCCGATTAGTGGTTAATATAATATTTAGAGATCAGTCATAAGGGTTTATTCTAAGTTCAAGTTTTGTTTAATTGATTTCACTTTTTTTCTGATATCTGTTTGACTATAACATGAAATACTTATAAATTATAAATAATTTTAGAATATTTTAGAGAATATATATTTACCTCAATTGTCAGATCCGTCGAGTCTTCAGATCAGAAGAATTGGCAATAATTTAATGTTATTTCTCTGTTGAGATCGTAAGCGACGATAATTGAGTTTTTAAGAGATGTGAAACTGATGTAAAACTGACGGCTCTCCTCTCAAAATGTGGAGTTAAAGAGTTGAAAGTGGAGACACAGCTCACAAACTGTTTGACTACAGTAGTGGTGGTTGTGTTGTCGGTTCGGCTAAAAAAACCAAATGAGCAAAGACTTAGTTTTCATTTTGGGTTCGCTCCAAACGAACACTACTTTTCAGTTATTTTTTATTATTTTCTAAACAGAAATAAAAGTTTTTCATTTCATATCACAAACTAATGGTATAAATGATTCTGAGAATACATCTCTGGGTATTAACTACATAACCCTTAAAGTTTTGTGCACTCAATAGTCTTTTACTCAACTCTGGAGTTGGAGTCCCTCTAACTCTGAACCGGAGTTGGTTTCAAAGTTATATAAGAGTACAGAATATGAGTGAATAGTAGTATCGGAACAGAAAGACAGAAAGAAAGCCCGAAATGAGTGGAGAAAGAGATTTTGGAAGTGGAAGTAGTGGAGAGCACTAGATATATATGCTGGGGTCAGCACTAGATATGGCTCACAATTCAATATGTGTTGGTTTGATAGCCACTCCCCTTATCTAATCGAACACAATTTTGCATTGGTTTGGGTCCAAAAGTGCAAAACCAAACTCAAACTGAGATAAAAATTTAAGGAAAAATCTTTTCGATTCTTACGTTGTCTTAACTTTTCGATGGATTCGCTTCACTTTCGAAACCAATGGAACACAACTCATGCGACTGACGACTAGAGCCGATGTGCTGTTCAGCTCAGCGCTCATCCAAAACTCAATTGAGTTCAATGATTATACAAAACTTTGGCTTCTATTTATTCACCCCCTCCTAACAGCTCCGGCACAAGCGGTTGTGGTGACGCACTGACTGACAGCGAACGGTACTCTTTTCTTAATGAAGATTCTTTACTGAAGAGAAGGACAATATCGGAGATGTGATTATGAGAGGGACTTCACTATAGTTGTATGACGTATCATATGTGGGCTGAACTTCAATATATATTTGTTGCATATGTTGTGTCACAAATTGTTTAATATATTCTGACTTAAAATGAATTTTTATTAAATATTCTTTTTATCACTTCTTTTATGCATAAAATTCAACGATAATAACCACTGAAAAGACAACGAATGAGAAGTTATTACAATTTATTTGATAAAAATTAGACCAAAAAGAGAGAGAAAGTTATGAAATGAAATGCAAAGTACTTCAAACAAATTATACCACATATTATACTATTACAAGATATGACAAATAAATTTTGTTGTCAAGCAATACCTCTTTTAAGTAAAGCATATTCTTCTTGAAAGAATATCCTGTTCTGTTTCAGATGAAGAATGATTGACCGTTAGTTTAACTTTTCATTTTAAAATTAATAGATAATTAATGGGATAAAAATAGACACTTCGGTCACAAATTCAGTACAAGCGTTGAGAAAAAATTTGGCAAAAATTGTTGATAAGAGAAAATCATTTGCTTTTCTGATAAATTCATATCAAATGCAAAAAAGGGTTTTTGTCTCTATTATTCACACGATATGATAATTTTAACTCTTTTTGCAAATCATATCTATTTCTCATTTATAATAAAAAGTAATACTTTTGTATAAGTGATAAAAATTAGTTTCAATGAATACTTAGTTTAATTCTTGATGTGTACCTCTATTCTGTGCCTTTATCTGAATATATCATACATTTCTTTAACAATAAATTGTTTCAATGGATGCTTGCTTTGGAAATGATATAAGAAGTGTTTCATTAATAGCCAGCGGTTTGACTATGATTTTGACCAAATGCTCGAAGTTATGAGCAAAAAGAGATTAAATCGAAGTCGTTATGATAGCTCCGGGAGTGGAGAGAGTCAAACATTATAGATAACTATTTTCAAGATGAATGCATTTTTCAATAAATTCCGTCATTCAACATACCATTTGACGGATTTGTTGGACCGAATAAAAAACATTATAAAAGGTCATCGCATTTGACGATAGCCTCTACTCTTGTGAACATCACATCCGAATACAACAGTGTTTATACTGAGAGATGGGATATAAAAAGCATATGAGTATTGAGTATAATAAAAATTATGCGCTCACTCGCCCTCATAGTATGACCACTCAGTCTTACTAAAGAATTTGAGCCCTGACTCCCCTCTTGAGACTTGCAGGCGCTTAACTGTAAAAACTTTTAAGTCTTACACATAAACACAATACGAAAATACAGTTTCAGTTACACAACAGAGTAATACTTCATAACATTTTCTGTTCAAAATCAGTGATGTTTTGGACACTTGTGTAAGAGCCGTAAATATTAATGTCATATTTATCTTACAGTTTTGTTTAATTAGTGATAATTAATTTTATTCTGAGTTTAATCAATATTTGAATATTTA
>JAQIXD010001958.1:0-12271 GCA_034699985.1 Minunthozetes semirufus | reverse complement strand
TCACTTTTCATGGATTTTAACAAGGTAAAATGAGATAATGATAAACTCAAATACGATGAATTTCTCAGTGTTCACCAAAATTTACTTGGAAATACACTTACTTCAGGAAATTTTACCTAATATCTTAAATATTTGTCAAAATCACGCAAATATTCCCTAAAAAGTCGCATAATAGTCAAAAAGTCTTTTATGCGTGAAATAGTCTTTTATAACTTTCGGCAAAAGAGTCCTCAGTTAGTGGTTCGGACACATCCCGAGTTTGAGGTTAATGCTATTAACCAATAAAATAGTTCAAATGACTATTTATCTCAGCTCTGTTTATTATGAATATTCAAGCTACTTTTATATGACAAACACGAATTAAAACGTTTTTACCCTTTCCTAGGCAGTTTAAACTTGACTCGATAAATTTAAACTGGATTTATAGATGATCTAGCTTAAATATAATTCATGGGACAAATCAGTTAACAAAAGGGTAACAGTTATTTGAATTTGAGCAAGAAAACTGACCGTGATCATAATGAAGACATGATTCTTGGAGGTAATATGCATTTTGAAATATAATTATAATTGTTAATTTAAAATTGAAAAATGGTAAACTATTTATTTGACTATTCAACAAGAAATGTTAAAAAAGAGTTAAAATTTTCAAATTAAGTAGATCTGGGTAATAATGGGGAATCCAATTAATATAGCAAGTGGACTTGTCACAAATTCAAATGCTTTTGTATGATAAGTGGAGCCTCTTTTCACAATAATTTCCATTTTTAATAATTTTATGAATTATTAAATCAATTAATTGATAGAAAATTTGCTGGAATTTTGTGTTATTTCGGATTTCAATACGGATTCAGTTTTGAATGTCATATCTATTGTTAATTAATTGTTTGTTAAACAAATGCTTTTTTGCAAGTTTATCGATTTTGAGCAATTGAAAAATGATCAGTTTGTCTGTAAATTAACATGTTTCAAATTGGGAAATCAAGCATAAAATCAAGATAGAAATTTTCATTATCTGTTTATTAATTTAAATAATTGAAAACAAGGCATAGAAAAAATAGATAGGTAAATAAAATATCATTATTCAGTGCTGTTGAGTTGCACCCCATCCTCCTTCCCAGGGTTGGGCCCAATAGACTTCACGGGATTTACCCAAAAACGACAGAATTATATTCATAGCGATGTTAACCGTGTTGTGGGACTGGGATTGCCGTCCGATCACTGGATTCACTTCAAACATCTCAATGACATTCAGTTTCTTAGTTTTGGCGATCATTTCGGCCATAAGTAGCGCTTCCCTAACAGTCATCCCTCCCTCGACAGTAGTGCCGGTGTTGGGCGCGAACACCACATCCAAAGAGTCGATATCGAAGGAGACGTGAATTTTCGACTTTGATTTGCAGACAGTGTTTAGGATCTGATGGACGGCTCCTTCCATTCCTAACTCATCGATGTCTTTCATTGAATAGTGTTTTATATTGAATTCATTTATTATATCCAACTCTAAGTCATCCAAATCTCGGGAACCGATCAGAACAACATCCGAGGCTTGGATTCGGGGTTTCAATACACTCATCGCTGGGCACGACTTGAAGTTCTTGTGCAGTCGTTCCATACCATTGATTACGAAAGATAAGGGCATTCCTATTGAGTGAAAATATGATGGATTACAGAGGGATAACCCTTTTCCTGAGACTAACCGTGCAAATTGCCAGATGAAGTAGTTTCACAGTTATTCAGATCACCATGAGCATCCACATACAGCACACAGACATCATTGGGGTTGACCTTTGCGTTGCCTAATATAGAACCGGCTGTTATGCTATGATCTCCGCCCAAAACCACTAGAGTTTCACCTTTTCTTAAGATCTGTTCGACTCTGTCCTCAATCAATAGGTTGGCCTCACTTAAAGTGAACTGATTGTGGATTTCAGTGAAATTATTCCGGGTTTTTGTGGTCCCGTCTTTCGGATGGTTTTTGAACTCAAGGTCTCCGTTGTCGTGGATCGACTCATAGCCCAGTCTTTTGATCTGATTTACGATATTCTGTTTGCGGAACAACTCTGGAGCCAATTCTGTGCCATTCTTTTTCTGTCCCCTCCAGAAGGGAGCGCCTAATATAGAGATGGGTCTGTCATTCTTGGCATAGAGTTTGGTCAGTTTTCTGTGTCCATTAGCTGTCTCTGTATAACACTTGTCTTCACCTGATTTTGGTTAAGAAGTTTCAAATTGAGTCAAAAATTGAGCAAAAAAATAGGGAATGCCTTACGTCTTGTGCGATATGGAGCAAACCAACTGACCAAGATCAAAATTATGAAATGCTTTTGACAAATAAAAATCATTTAATATTATAACAACTTTTAATCCGTAAAATGTTTTATTAATTTAATATTTTAAACAAAATTTGATTTAAGATTAAAATTACAGTTTAGTTGTTTCGCGTGAATATTCTTGGTATTTATTTTATGAAAATATGATAACTTTTATCAACCAATAAATCTTGCAATTGATGCCAAGATTATTTTATTTGATGAATTAGTTTACAGTTTTTCTAAGCTCTTGTTTTGACTCATTATATGGAAATCCAATTGAAGTCAGTTTTACAGTCTTTTGAATAACGAAAACAAAACTGAATTTTAATTAATTAAACAAAAAGATTAAAATATTTTCGTTAATTAACTCAATTAATGTCGAAATTTAATGAAACAAAAAGTGTTTTGATTTAAAAATCTCTTTTTATTTGACTTGAGATCGATATCACACATAAAGAGTACACAAATAAATGGGTATAAGAAATGCAAATTAAAAAACTGTATTTAAATTCAGTTGATTTTAGACCTGGATATTCAACAGTGAATTCTTTTGATCATTAAGTTTAGGTATTTTTGTTGTTATTTGTTTGAAACCAGTGCTGAAATCCAAGTCTTTTTGGACATTAAGAACAGATCCGGTGATGAGTTTCTAAGTGATTGCCATCATTTCGAGTGTATTCTTCGGCAGTGATATCAACGACACCATTGCGATGACGAACGCCAGGATTCCGACGCAATAGATTCCAAGAATAAACCGCCTGAAGCCAGTGCCGGGTCCGTCGGTGCCCATCTCGGGGTCGTCTGACCCGCGGCTCATGTCTTGCAGGGCTATGTCATGGGTTTCTACCAAATCAAAGGCTTTGAGATTAAAAATTTGAAAAAAACAATTTAGTATTAAAAGCGGTTCTGCAGTGGAGGACAATAAACTAGTTATGAATTCTTATCAAATTAAGCAAGCTAACTTCACTTCGCTAATTATCAAATATTGTCGCTCTTTTCCCTGTTTATTATCTTGTCTTTAATGTCATTAAAAATTTAGATTAAGTTTTCATAACTTATTTAATGTGTAATTAAAATGTGATTTTGTTTTTGAATTTCTGATGAAATCCGAAGTCTTTTTTTCAGTAATTGATTTAATCACTGATTGAGTGAACCACTCATTGGTTTTCTGGGTATATAATCGTAATAATTAACCAGCAATTAATGGATTATTAAAAAACCGATAGATATCTAAAGATAATTGTGTCTTATCTGGCGTTCAAAGCGAAAGACATGTCTGGAAAAGGGGCTGTCATTCGCTTGAATTGAGGTTTCGATTCACAAAATAGAGGTCACGTTTTGGAAAGACCCTGAATATCAGTTGTAAAGTATTGTATTCATTTGTTTTTCATAGATTTTTCGTAGATTTTAGATAATAATTGAATGAATAAAATGTTTCTAAAAAACTAATACTTATTTTTAGGGCTTTTTTGGGTCATTGAAAGTGAAAAAAAGTAAATACAAAAAACCCTTTCAATTATTCTGTGCTCTTATCTCAGACTCGTTTTGAGTGGTTTTTTGTGGGAATTAATTAGTACTTGAATTTCGAGGGAAAGGGGTCTCAGACTTGTGTCTGGCGTTTCAGATGTGATTAGAATTTGGTTTTCAATTAATTACTTCTGTTTTGCATCAAAAATGTGTGGAACTGAAGGATCAGATGAGTTATGACATAAAATATGACGAATGAGATGATTGTCCACAAGAATTGTTTGGGCAAATCGGCCAACGATAGGGTTGTGGACACGAATATGGCGACGATGGCAGTGATATGGCCGGCGTTTCCCAGAGCCCAATGTCCCCAATTGAAGACCCATCTGTTGGACGCCTCCGGATGGGGTCTGAGTAAAGCCCCCAATGGGTTGAGTATTGCTAACGTGAATGCAAGAGAGCCAAGAATCTGATGCAAACCCTGTTTGAAGACATGATTAATGATTAATTTTTTTGCTTAATTTGTTTGAAATTAATCTTAATTTTCATGGATTTCAGTAATTATTCGCCAAAAGTCTTGATTTCAATATTTTGACTGAAAGTCTCGGCTCTTAATTGGGTTTAATTGCTCTTAAAATTTGAGTGAAAACTAATTTTTTCTGAACTCAATCTTAATCTAAATTCTTGTGATTGAATCAAATATTATTTGAATTTCCAATAAAAAGGTGAACTAATTTTGAGAAACATTTTTTTCAATTCATTGTTAAGTTTTTTGTGAAAATATTTTTGAAAAATGTATACATTTTTCTGCTTTTCATTGAAAATCACTTAAAAAACAATTCAGAGAAATATTTGAATAATTTTTGAGATAAAGATTTATACGAATTAATGATTAATGACTTAATTCAATGAATAGAAACATATTTTACAAAATTGTGGTCTGAATCTGATTTAACACGAAAATCAATATTCAATTCATAGGTAGTTGTGATTCATAAGGACTTTATATTCAAAAACTGGTTTTCAATGTTTAATACATTTTTTATTTTATCACTTCTTTGTCTTAAACGCCAATAAATTAAACTTTTTTTTCTCAGAAGTTATGAATCACTTTAAAAGTTAAAAACTGTATTATAAGCCGTTTAATAGATTTGGTATTTGTATGACTTTTTGCAGGTTTATTACTGGACGAGGGGGAAGGTGTGTTCATTTTTAAAAGGTTAGATAACTCAGTAATCGTGCAAAAATAGACGGCATTTCTTTGTAAAGTTTATTTGTTTTCAAATCTAATGTTATTTTTATTGTTTTTTCAGTCTTTGAGTCCTTTAATGAAATTCACGACAAACTGTTGGAAATTCTTTGGCTTTCATTGAGTTTAGGCTAAAGTTGTGCTAAAAAGTCGTACTTTTGTGGGAAGTCTTTGAGAAATACATTTCAATAAATTGTATATTATTTTGACATTTGGTCTGAATTTTGACGAATCGATTGGAATTAAATCAGTTTTTATCACAAAAAGTCATTGAATTCAAAGTTGACTTCAATTTTGAAATTCAATGAAAATGTATTGAAAAACAAAAATGAAAACTAAGTTCATTTGAATTACGAAAATATCGATAACAAGATAACTCACGAATCGATATTCCTTCAAATAGGTAAAGATGCATATCTGGGCCATAATCATAAGGAGAACACTGGTAACCATAAGCCCTCTATGAAACTGTGGGACAGAATAAGCAATAGATTAGTTATGAATCAAAAGAAATGCATTTTTATCATTAAAACTATCGATAACTTACGGCAAACCATATTTTGACGCCGCACAGGGTGCTGTTGACCCAGGTCTGCTTGTAATACCTGGCAAATACAATAGCCAGGCTCACGCCTCCGATCCATGCCACAACCATGAATGCACCTGTGCAAATTTAGTAAATAAATAATCTTGATTATTCTGGGAAATGGCGTTTTTATGGGGGTATTGTTCGATTTTTATCAAGTTAATTTATGGAAATTATTTAAGGCAGGTGTCATAATAAGCAATGAATAAAATTTTAAGCCTACAGTTGAATGAGTAAACAAAATGCTCTTTGAAAACAATTATTTAATTATTTCAACAAAAAAAGATAAATAAATATTTGTTTTGAAGTAAAGAATGATTTTTATGTGTTTTTCAGTTCAAACGTGATTTTGAACTCTGTTTTTATTTCAATGACTATTATCTGAAGTTTTATTTCACTATTTTTTTAAGTTTTGGTTTTTATTTGCTTTTAAAACGCTTTTCAAAAAAGTGGTCTAAACTTGAGTTTCAGTTAATAAAAGTTTTTATTTGTTTTAAGGGTTGGAAAGCGTTTGGAAAGGGTTTGAATGGCTTTCCATTTGATAATAGCTTTTTAATGCACTTATTCTCTGCTATTATGGCTATAATTCTGACAGTTTTGGCACTCATTCAGTAGTTTTCCCACTTTGTCTGACTGTCTGTCCTTCAGATACCAAATCAGATGAAAATATTCCGATTAATTATCCATTAATTCATTCAAAGAGTTATTAAAACAAATAATTGTTTCAAATATTCGAAAAATGCGATAAAAAAAAGGAGTAAAACAATTTGAAATCGTGTTTACCATGAATTTTGATCAAATACTTCATGTCGGACACCGTGACAGCCCCCACCTCTTCCAAAGCGATTGGATTATTAGTGGACAGTCTCTGAGTCTCGTGGTATGACTTGTGTCCGGTGTCGTCGCTCAGGTCGCCCATAGCCAGGAGTATGTTATACTTGTGGCTCATATCCCACTCCTTTCCCCCGACTGTCCTCCTCTTGTTTGACTTCCAACGACACATAACGACCCCATTTGCGTAACCACTGGTTATTGAATGCAAGGAGTCTTTGAACTCATCGTTCAATTCATTGCTCTTTCCGTCGTTAAAACTGGACCCGAGTTTGACCTTTCCTTCTGAGGTCACGTAACAGTCGGTGACCAAATCGTCGCCCATTTTCGTGTCCTCTGAAAAGGCCATCGAATAGTATTTGTTGAGATGACTGTCCCCTTTGGGAACGGCAGTCAACTCGAATTCCGTGAGTCCTTCCTCTTTATTAACATAACCTCCTTTCAGATGAATAAACAAAAATCAATAAAAAGTAATAAAACTATTATTAAATGCAATGAAAATATTCTCTAATATTATCTTCAATTGAATTTCTTAATCGATAAAAATTGTTTCCCTCTTTTAATCAATATTATTATGAAATCAAACAAAATTACCATGCTAGTCTTACAAAATATCCTTAATGATAAACAAGATATTATAATTGTAATATAAAATCGATTTAACTAAAATACTTAAACCAAAGTCAGCCCGTTTGAAAACTTGGTTTAAAAATAGTTGAATACTTATTATGTAAGAATTAGGTTACAGTTTGGAGCAAGCTCAAAATGTTTATCAGAAAGGGTGTACGTCAGATGATCGACTGCCATATGATCGACTGACACTTGATCGACCGCCATTTGATCGACTGACACTTGATCGACCGCCATTTGATCGACTGACACTTGATCGACTACCACCAAATCACCCGAAACCCCCAAAACAACTATTTTTAAACACTTCATTTTTTTGGGGGTGGGGTTGGTGGTCGATCACAAATCGGATCCTAACGTTTCATCGAATAACGTTTCATCGAATAATGTTTCATGCTCATTTTATCTTGGTAAGTCTAATCCTAAAAGAGTTAATTGTTTCAATTTAACATGTTTAAAGTTGTTGTGATGGGAATTGTATTAAAAACAACAACAATTTATCATGCTCAAAATTATTTGAAGCTTATTATTATTAATATTGGTTATTTCGTATTTATATAAAGTTAATTGTTCAAATATCGACAATTTAATTTTTTTCGATGAAACGTTATTCGATGAAAGATTATTCGATGAGACGTTATTCGATGAAACGTTATTCGATGAAAGATTATTCGATGAGACGTTATTCGATGAAACGTTATTCGATGAAACATTATGATTCCGATCAAATGACTGGATTCGATCAGAAACTAATCCAATGGTAGGGATTTAGTTTTGTATAGTAAACTAGATAATAAATATGAACAAAATTACAGTTTTTTAGTAATTTAAATTATCTAGCAATTTGTCTCCTGTTATTGGAAATTGAATTTTAATTTCATCAAGATTATAATGTGAAAGATTTCCTAAAATTAAGCTATCTGAAATACTGAATTGAGCCTTGACCAAGATCAAATAAAAATTCGATGAAAAATAACTTAATCCATTCCTCAAACCTCTAATCACTTTTAAATGGAAAGAATTAGTCAAAGTTTTTAATCATGCTAAAATTACAGTTCATAATTTTTTCAACTTTCTAAATAATTTTACCCTAACAATTTTCTAGGCTAATTTAAAAATAAATTCCTTAAAAAATTGAGCATGCAACAATTTCTAATTAAAAAAGAATTCAATAAATACCTGAGAGAAGCATTTGGCAGGACTTAGTGGCCACACAGTTGTCGCTCTGACCCAAACCCAGACAAAACTTGTAATCACAAACGCTATAGTTTAGGGCAACATTGGATGTCGTCCTCTGGCTGTTGGCCGGCACTGACTGTCCGTCCTCTCGAACGTTGTTATCCACGTTTACGTTATTATTGAACTCTTCGGTTGACATAAACTTGTTCTCAACAACTCTTCCGTCTCTAATCCTGAAGACATTTGAGTCCTTTTCCGTCCAAAAGGTGTCTTTGGTTTCGACAATAGTGACCCGAAAGACGACTTCCCCCATAAAGGTGTCGGGAGGGGTCCATTTGGACTCGACTTTAGTCTTTGGAGCACCGCTTCTATGCGTTAATGTATTCTAAGATGAGTTTAAAGAAGAAAACGATTGAAAACAATTTCAAAATGTATTTCAAATTCAATTGTCTTTTGAATTAATTATCAGATTTTTGGGAAGAATTTCCTCACAAAACAACACTGAATATAATTATAGTGTTTTTAATGCAATTTATTATTGCTTTTGATTTAATAATTAATAATTAGTTTCAATTCATATGATTTTCGACGTATCGTATGATTTGATGATTACTTTTCTGAACTTTATTTTTCATTCAGTCATCTCTTCATTCAATTGAAACGAGTCTTTGTCAGTCAATTAGGTTTTGTCCCATATTTTCCTCTATTTGTTTCCAAATCTCTTGTGTTTTAACATTTAATTTATGGATATTTTGTTATTTATTTTCATTTGTTTTATTCGTTTTTCTCAATCATTCAAATCATATATAAATCTTTGGATTATTTCCAAAATATAAGTCGTTTTCAAACATTTCTTTTGATTACAAATAAATGATTAATAAAAAGGATTTGAATTTGAATTCAAAATAAATAAATGGTTTTCTTGTTATTAAAGGAAAATAGTTTTAAAACTTTTAATTCAATTTGAATTTGAGTTTCAATCGATTAAAATATAAATAAAAATCATTTTTACCACTGATTATGTCCAAGAATATAGTTTTCAATTAGCATGCTGATTTCTAATTCCTAGATTAAATTAATTTACAGCTTTTGAATGAAAGGCCAGCCCTAACCCTAACCTCTATTTTTGAGATAATCAAAAGTTATTGAAAATTGATATCAAACTAATTGATCAAAACGTTTCGGATTTTGTTCGTGTTTTTCCTCGCTTTTCATGAATTAGTGAATGTTTTGAGACTTTGATTGTGTTTTGGATCTGAAGAACAAGTTTTTCGCACTTTAATTGACTTTTGAAACACCATTTCAGTGGATATCCGACACAATTAAAACTCATATTTTTGTTTATAAGAAATATTAACTCAAAAATAATGACTGAAATTCAGATTAATTGTGACTTAATTATAGATATATTACGAAAGGCCTGTTATCAGAGGCCGGGATTAGAGACATGTCTGATGGATATGCGGTGCCTCTTATGGAGTGCTCTATCGATAACAGATTTTGCCGGAGTTTTGAAATTAATTTTTCAAATCAAAGCAAAAATCTCTATTCAAAAGTCAGTTTGAAATTCAATGGAAAGATATTTTGAAACTTTTGATGACTCGTCCGTTGAATAAAAATGATTTTTGAGTTTTACTGGAATACAATCTTTGGATATAATCGTGGCTTTTGAGGACAACAACAAAATCTATTACAAAATTGATTCAAATGAGTGAATAAATCGGACTTTAAATGCGATGAAAATTGAATTTCACTTTCTTTTGTTAATTGTATAAAGTTTTGAATATTTTTATATCAATTTTCAAATAATAATTATTTTCATAGATTATTGAGTGAAAACATACTGTATTTAATGATCTTGGAATAGGGGTAAAGGCCTTTCCCTCGACAGAAAATTTTGAAAAATATTTATTACCCATTATTTTGATGAACTGTTAAATGCGGGCAAACAATGAGTTAATAAAGAATTGTATTTTAATTTCAATTCAAAACTGAATTTAATTTAAGTAATAATGGGTTTTGAAATGTTTGGCTTTTTTCAATGAATAGACCTTTTATTAAGTAATTATCTTGCTAAATTGGGTGCTGAAATTTGATTCTCTAATATAATCGAGGGAAACAAGTTTTCGCAAATTTGGGATCAACTGTAGGACATCCTATTAGAAGCTTTCCAGCGAAGAGGGATGTTATCTCATTATCCTAATCCTTTTGACAAAAAATTGGAATAACCAAGGTTGTCTATGTTGTGAGAAAGCCTTTCAGTTAATCTGTTTGGCCTTAAATTAAGCTAGAATAATTTTTAAGGCAAATATTTTGATGGTAAATAATGTAGCCCATGGGCCTTTTCGCAAAAATTGCACGTTTTTGTGGAAATTATATGGAAATTAACCTTGCTCCTGGCAATCACTGAATTAAAATACTTTTCTTGTAAAATAAATCGCTATTTTTCGCGGAATTATGGATTAAATTTAGAATAAAATCATTAATGAGGTCATCACCACCGGTGCTGTGCCTCCACTACTGTGCACTGCATTAGTATTCCCGCTAATTGTCGTTTGTTTTATGATAAATAGCAAGGACTTTTTAAAATGCAAGCCCTTATATTAAAGTATTTATTATTTAAAAGCTGTAATTTATTTCAAGACCAAAATAATGAATTACCATATTATTTGAATCTACAACTTTTGGATTAAAAAAGTCTAAAGTTTTTCATGCTGACAATTTTACCATGTTTATAAATTTTATTTCAGTTTAGAACAGCTGAATTTGACAGAAGTATCAGGGATTGAATGAAAGGTGTGTTTCGTATTATCAGAGAAAATCTGTTATGACTTAATAACTGAAATATTTTTCGCTTTCAATAACACTTAAAAACAATTGTTTTAATTGAAAGAAAAGTAATTAACCCCTCTTATAGTCTTATGGGAAAGGAATGCACAGCACAATACAAATAAGGCAGCACAGTTTGTTAGCCTTCAATTTTTAAATGATAAGATAAGTTTTAAAATTGCTTGATCATTATCTAAAAACAATTATGACCATGCTAACATTGAACAAACAAATGAATTCGCCTTCAGATTGAATGTCTCACTCTTTTAAAGTGATTTTTTGCTTGTTTAAAAAATTGAATAACCATGCACAAATAATTCATAAAATTACTCATAAAAACAGTGGGCTTAATGGGTCCAAAAATGAGGTAGGTACAATTCTGAAATATTCAAAACTTACCGCTTTGTTTGAGTTACAGCTTTTGATCTGCGATTGTTTGTCTTCACTGAATATTCCGTCCAGTATTTGGTTCCTGTTGAGGGCATTCCTTGCCTGGAGCATAAACCCGGTGAATGTTGTTCCCGCGTTGGCCACAATAGTCACCGATAGGGCAGAGTTGCCGTCCACCGGTCGCACCTCTACTTTGTATGGAGCCGGCCCTGCCTGCGGATCGGAGCCGTGTCCAGGCACCATGCTACCACAAACACGCTGACTATTGGGCGCTCCAGTGCTGTACCCATAGGCCGTATCAAAAATCACCAAGATCACAATAAATAAATGTTTGTCCATTCTTTTTGGACGTTCAAAATCCGGGGTTAGTTTTGTTTGAGTTTTACTTTAAATAAACAAAACCTGTGCTGAGCTGTATCTCCACTCAGAATAAGCACATTCTCTGCACTATCCTCTCAAACATACCTCGATCTGATGGGAAGACAACAACAAATGCCTTTCCCTTTCGGATAATTCGGTGCAAAAACAATTTATCCTTGGATTTCAAATCCAGTGTAGGGCTGTGCACATGCGTCGCGTATATGTGTGTCCCCTCTTCATTCAAAAACAGGATTTTTAACATCGATTGCTCAGTTCAATGGACAGGCTTTGTAGGGATGAGGCATCCATTGAGAGATCACCATGGTGATCAAACTCTAATTTAAACTGGTATTTAGTCTGTATCAGCACTCGATCGCTGCATAAAAATTATATAGCACTGCGACCCACCATGAGTGGCGCCAAACTGTTACTATTTTG
>JAQIXD010001957.1:0-12282 GCA_034699985.1 Minunthozetes semirufus | reverse complement strand
ATTTGGTTCTTAGGTCTGACCCAAAATGGCGAAAATGACTCACAAACTTTGTAAAACTCTTAGATGGACATGCTATACTTCTAAATGTCAAAGTTTATCACAAATACTCATTATTTTCAGATCTACTCTATTCAAGACTTAATTGCGCTTTCAGTTAGTCTTTTATTAGTAAAATAATGACCTCAAATCTCTTAAATCAAAGCCTATTATTCTGTTGTAATCGCTTTTTTTCTTGATAATGAACATAAATTAGGTCAAATACGAACTCAGTTAGTAACTATTGGTGATTGAATCATGCTAATTAGCAAGATAAATATACTTTCTAATCATTTACACCTATTGAAAGGCTGATTCTCTACTTCACACAAAATAATGGCTAAACTATTCAATTTTGATTCTATCAAATGCTCTTCAAAATAATAAACTATCAAAATTCAATTTAAAAGAGCAATTTTAAAATAAAGTAAATAACGCATTCATTATTTAAAAGTTTTATTCAAATACAAACAAAATTATTGAAAACAATATTTTGAAAACATTTCAAAAAAGTATTAAAAAATGATCAAGATATCTGTATTGTCTAATAAAATATGTTGGAAACTATTCTAAAGTAGTTCTATAGATCTAAACTTTTATTTAAACAAATATATGATTAGATTTATATAATAAAGAATATTCTTTTAAGTTTTCAATTTACAGTTTAAGAGTAATATTGGAAGAATAGGTTGTATTAAAGTCGTGGCTATCAATGGCTTGAGTTGAAGTGGAATTTGGAAGAGTTGAAGTGGAAGTGGAAAGAGTGGAAGTGGAAAGGGTCAAAGTGGAAGTGGGGAAAGGGTACGTGGAATTGCCAAAGTTTGAAGTGGATTTGGGAAGGGTTGAAGCGGGAAAAGTGGAAGCGGGAAGAGTTGAAACCGGAAGAGTGGAAGCGAGGAGAGTGGAAGTGGAATGAGTGGAAGTGGAATGAGTGGAAGTGGAATGAGTGGAAGTGGGAAGAGCGGGCAGCTTAGCCTCCATATCAGGACAGAAGTCAGAGTCGTGCTCGACTTGTGGTTCACACCTTTCCTTAATTTGATTCAAAGCCAAGTGAAGAAAGACGAGGATCATCTTCTGAGCTCCACTATCGCACAGTTCCAGCTGTCCGGTGCCCAACTTAAGGCCCTTTAGGTTGTCCCATACTTTATAGGACATACAGCATTCCTCAGCTTTGGGACAGCCATTGGAACAGTTCCAACGCTGTCTGATTTGATCATCAATTGTCTCCTTTATGTCCCAATACTTATTGAAACACTCGATGTATTCGTCCCGAAGAGGGGGCAGATTAGTGGGCACTATCTTTGCCAGTTTGGGACTCATAGTGACCAGCGCTGAGCCATAGCTCAACTGAATTATGACCAGAGCTGTGATCAATAACTTCTTAAACATTTTGATCTCTTAATGAAATCAAAACTACTTTTAATTAATCGATTGAATGAAAAGTAAATGAAATAAAAGTTAAGATTTTATTGAATTAAATACACTTTTCATTGGGTTTCTGATGACAAGAGTATATGTTTGAGTTCCAGAACAATCATTAGACACTTGATTAATAAATATAATTTGATCTTGTAACATTCTTCTACTGTTTTATTAATTGATTAAGTAAAGGTTATGCGAAATATAATAACTTTATTCAAATTTCTATAGATTTTCAAATAGTTTCCTAAAAGATGAGCAAGATTTTTGAACTGTATATTTATTCTGATCATTTTAGAGTTATAAAAGCGATGTAACTTATAAGTTATCGGTGGTTGTAATGGAAAGTAATTTTTTAACATTTATTTTGTGGAATTTGAACTAATCTTGTTTATATCTGCTTGAATGATGAAACAAGCAAGGTTATTGAGGTGAAAGGACTAACCAATTACCATTTTTAAGATGACCCTCTTTATATTGAAAAACTGTAATTTTTACATAGAAAAAATAATTTATATTTAATTAAGTTTTTTTAGATGAACTGGAGAATTATAAGAATTATCATTTTCATTCATCAGATATTGTCCTAGCTTAATTTTGATAGGTTAAATTGAATTACCCAAAATGAAATAATCTTGATTATTAAATTAGCTGAATTTTTAGATTTTGCAAAAATAAAATATGATTAAAATGCTGTTATTAAAAAAACATAAATTCTATATTCTTATCAAAATTGTTCATTTGAACTTGATAATTTTTAAAATCTTAAAACTGTAATTTTAAATTGTGATGTTAAATTTTCAATAGGCTAACATTTTCTAATATGACCGGGATAAGTTCGAAACCAAATTTTAAGTTAAGTTTCATTTGAGCAATTAAGATTTCAATTTCAATCATTTCATTGATAAATCACCATGTTTATTAACTGGAACATAAATTTTATAATTTATTGGTTAATTTTGGAAACTTGCTTGATAATTAATTGGCCGCAGAAACACAAGACTTCATTTTTTAAGTAAATTTCTTATAGATTATAAAAATTTATCTTGATGATTTTCAAGGATTAATCTTTCAAATATCTATAAGTTATCTCCAAATTATAAGTTGAAGTTAATTAAATTTTTTTAGTTTATCATGTTACTTTTTATTTTGCTTTAAACTGGAATTTTAAATTTTTATCAAGGTTCAATATTTGTATTATTTGCAATTTTGTATTTTGGAAAGACTCCATTATTGAAATCCACTTTTTTTTTAATCAATGAACTTGTTGTTTGTATTTGTAGAGTAGAACAATTAATTTATTAAGACAAGTTTTAAAATTATTTATTCGATTACTTAAGTACAATATTTTTAAACTGTAATCTTATGTCTCACCTAGATTACACATTTAACTTAAATAAAATGTTCAATTTTTGGAATCTCAGTGACAGTAAATTGTTTATTAACTGCTTGGTGAATTTTGTAATTTTTATTATCATTTATCAATTAAGCAACCTCGGTTAAATTTTCTAAGAATAATAATAAGATCAAAATTAAACTAACTTGATAATTGTACTGAATCTATTGATAAATGGAAAAACCAAATGTACAAGTTGCAATAAAAAAAATTCATTCATATTTATCAAACTTGCCATTTCGTTCTAGCTAATATTTTCAGCTGATTGTGAAGCGCACTTTGTAAAATTGAGAACAAATTAAACCTAGAACAATTATCTATCTAATTTAAATAAGAATTAAACAAGATAACATAAGAATTGAGCTTACAACAACAGAAAAGCCTAACATAATTGAATTATTCGATTCAGTTACGAGTTTCTCTTGCTTAGGGATAGAGTCAAACTTTACTCCAGGATCATTATCAAAATAATTACACCTCGAGTCATAATTCAGATAATAAGGGATGTATTGGATATCATTGCGCTTTTGATCTAGGTAAGTTTTTGGTGGCTGACATCGGGTGAATTTGCCGAAATAGAAGTACCCGAACACTCCCTTAAACCCATTATTGCTCTGAATTTTTCGGTCAAACTTCTGTTTGAGCTCTTCTACACTGAAGTACAAACACTTCCAAACCTTTGAATCGATTTCGTTGTCTTCCCCTTTGGTCCGTTCCTTACCCTTCTTGGGTTCCGTACAGTTAATGAACTTTCCGTCTTCCGAGAAATACCCGAATACTTTGTTCACTTCCGAACTCCTTCTGTTCATTGACTTTGTTTTGTTTACCGTATTTTCTGGCTTTTGAGTGACAGTCGTTGGGACAGTAGTTGTGGTGATCGCCAGTCTTGTGGTGTTTGTCTCAATTGAATCATTCCGTGATTTGTCGTTCAATATGAAAGGTTTTGATTGGTTGACCGCTAAAAAAATATGCAAAATTATTTAAAGAACAAATGGACAAGGTTATCTTATGAAAGACTAAAATATATGATGCCGTATCCGTGTCTTCCCAATAGATTTTTTTCATCAAAAATAATTTGATTCATTAAAATGGTGATAGTTACTTTACAGTTTTTATGCAAGTTCATTATTAAATGTTTTGATAGCAAGAAAATGAAGAGCTCAGCAAAACAAAAGTACCTAATTTCAATAAATAAAAAACTTACCCAAAGTGTACTCCAATAATGAGAATGATTTAAATAATTTGTCTCGTATAAAATGTGATAAATATAATATTACAGTTTCTAGGCAAGTTAAATTAATTACGTTTAAGTATTCTGATAAAATGTATATCAATACTTTCTTATTCCACAATTTAACTATAGCTTAATTTTTTAATTAAAACTTGATCAAATGAAACAAGAACAATAATCTTTATGGTAAAATTCATTAAACTTTATTGATAGATAATTTTGAAAGAAAACAGATAATTCTTATCAAGAATTGAATAGAATTACAATAGATTTCAAACAATTAAAGTCAAATCATTCAAATTACCTTGCTCAATTACGGAATGCACTCCTCTTTCATCAGTCAAATTATAATTTGTCTCATTCAAAAACTGATCCGTCGCTTTCAAATTCAAATTAATTGACCCTGCTTCATTGCAATCAGAGTCGAACACAATTAGCAAGTTTAAAACAATTATTAGTGATTTCATAATGAGATAGATACAAAATGTTCACTCATGTCTTAAATATAATCAAGATTAAAGCCAATAAAATAGAATAAGAGGATGACAATTCAGCTTCCTTTAATCTTAGCAAGACAAATTGAAAAATCAGATACCGGATCACATTTTGAATGCGCACAGGGCATAAAAATAGGTCGTTGTTATGGGAATACTCTCTAAATTTATATACAGTAAATGACGCGATGAGAAAACTAATCATTTTGTTCCGGACCATTCTATCAGTAAGAATAGACCATGCTCAATAATAAATTTTTGATTAAATTTTCCACACTTTAACACAGTAATTATCTTGTTAAGTACATATTTAAAGGAATTAAAAGACATTTTGATTTTAAATATTGGTTTTCCCTGATGTTGAGGGAGTTTTGGTGGTTATTCAGGATTCCGTACCGATTGAACGGTTCATTGTCTTACAGTTTGTATTGATTTTCAATACAATATTTTTTTTGCATTTTATTCTTAATTCAATTTACGAATCAATTTGTTAACAGAGATTGAAATCAAATATAGAAAAACTTTTATCAAGCAATCAATAGATAGATAATAGTAAATATGAGTAAATAATAATAATATGAGTTATGAACATTATAGAATTGAAAATTTTAACATGATAGTTTTATTTATTCAAATAGAAAATATGATATTCTAGCCATAAATCTTAGTGTTTTGGACTTTATTTGGATCTTTGAAGATATTCTTTGAATTTTTGGGTAAAATTCCTGAACAAATTACCTTCTTATCAATGAGATTGAGCGGCGATGAAATTACCAGGTTCATTAATCAATTATTAAAAGTTTATTTACCGTAAAAATAATTAGTCATTCATAACATCAAAAATAAATTAAACAATAATACAGTTAAAGCTAAAAATCAGGCTAAGTTCGAGATCAGATGTTTGTTCTTGGATGTAACTTGGATAAAAAAAGGATAGAATCTGACCTTGCTGATCAACTTAACAAGATAAAATCACGAATGAGTAAAATACAAAAGACTTGTGCTCTCTGTTAGTGGAAAATATACCATAAATTTTAGGCAAAACTTATTAAAACGAAACATAATTTGATGACTACTTGGGTTACCCTTCTTTTGGTAGATGTTTTCGCGTACAGAATATTCTGAGTATTTTTTACGAGAGTAACACTTTTGGCGACAAACCATTCGCTCGAAACCTATTCCAGTTAAAGAGCTCTTCAGTGGCGCCAAACATCACAATAAAAACGAATGTCAATAAAGTGGTCAGAAGTGAAGAACTGGTCAGCGATTGGGATCCGTTCATGTAATAGCCGCCCCTCTGGTTATAGTACGGGTGATATCTCGGTGGTTCTTTGTCATAGTATTCGCACCGGGCGTCATACGTAATCGTCTTCGGGATGTAAGTGATGTTTGTCGCCGGATCGACCTCTATTTTCGGGGGCGGATCGCACCGCACATATTGGTATGTGCGATCGTTATAGTAGCCGTAGTGTCCCATTCGGCCCAAACCACCCACCATTTTTCCAAGCTGATAACCACCGTAAGCACCTGCAGCTGCACCCAGAGCACCGCCAGCAACTGAAAATTAAATTAGCAATTTTAACCATGATAAACTTTAATTAAATAATTGATTCTTACGTCCTGTTCCTAAACCACCTAGACCACTCTTAGATTTGCCATATCCTGAGCCCATGCCCACTCCTGTGCCAAGGCCACCTAAACCACCGGTTTTTCCACCATAGTTAGTTCCATCTGAAAGAAAATGGTGAGCATGGTTAATTTCTCTTTTAAATAAATTGAATTTATAATTTTTGTTTTATCAAGATCAATTCAAGTGTAAATAATTCATGGCTTCAATTATAAAGTTAACGGTTTATTCACTTTCTTATCATTAAGATAATGATATTCAGTAATGAACTACAACTGTATTAATTGTATTGATTTAATTAATTGAAAGATCATTTTATTATCATTTTTTATTGAATTGTGAAAGTATTCCGATTTTTAAAAAGATGTTTCATTTGATGTGATCTATTTGATGTGATTAATGATTCAGTAATTAGCAAGTTATTTTTGCTTATTTCTAAAAAGAAAAGGAATTGGATCAACAACTGAATCTCATGATTCAAATGTTAAAAATTAAGATCTTGGTAAATTATTTAGATAAAATAATCAAAATGTCATTTTTGTTTTATTAAAGCTCTGATTGGTTTAATAAATAAGCAAGTTAAGTCAACACTTTTCAAAACGAATTTTAAATTACAGTTTGATTTTTTAGATCTTTTTGAAACGAATCCGAAAATTTAAACATGATTAATTCAAAAATTGTCTGATAAATAATTCAGAGTAATTACTCACAAATGGTTAAATAAATAATCATGTTAAGTCATAACATTTCAAAGTGAATTTTTATATTACAGTTTAATTCTAGTTTAATTGTTTTTTAAATTGGAATGTTTAAATTAAAATTTGTCTCGAAGTTCACAACAAACGTGCATGTTCAAACAAGTATTTATCAATCTTAAAAACTGAGTTGGATACTTATTTATTTAGCAAGAAAATGATTAATTAGTAAATTAAATGCTGAATAAACAGCGATTGATAATATTCTTCGAATGATTTATAATTTCCTTAAAAAGAGTCAATAGCTTTTACTTATGATTTCCCTTACAATTGATAAGTGATATCAGATTTCCTCATAAATTGTTTGAATAATAAGTTAATAATAACTCAAACTTCGAGTTAAAAACATTAATAATCTGACAACAATTTTTTGCATCGGAATTAAATCATTTATTTATCTGAACTTGGAATTGAATTTCAATCCGAAGATATGAGTTACCAAGGGAAATTCAATTAAATTGAACGTGTTGGTCACATTAATAATTTTAACATGGTTCTAATAAATAATGTCGAGTCAGCAAATAAACGAGTTTTAATAAACTAAAGAAATTAGACTTATATTTGAACAGGAAGTATAATAACATGTAAATTAAGCATGCCACATTGTGCCACATACGCATTACTATTGTTTTGATTGTGAAAGTTGTAAATTAAAATAACTCATTTTAGAGGTATTAACTGAAACAAATAAAATGTTCACTGGTTGGTTTCTTTATGGATATTCTTTTTAAATTATTTAAATAAAAATTGGCTTGATAAAAAATCTATTCAATATTTCATTAAAATAAATTATTTATTATTTTTAAATTATCTCAAACCTAGAATCATTAAATTTAGCATGGTAGTCAAATATTTGGAAGCAATTGAAGAGTCTCGTGTTTATTTTGTTACTAATTTTCTTAATTGATCATGGATAAATTGAAATAAATTTTGCACTTACAGCCAGTCTGTCCTCCATATCCAGTCTGACCAGGATAGCTATGTTGTTGTTGGCCATACCCAGTTTGTCCTGGGTATGATTGACCAGTTTGTCCAGGTTGTTTAGGATAAGAATTGGGAGCACTGGCACCTGGATTATAACTAGGATTATAAGGCGGCTGTTTTGGGTAAGGGTCGGCCGGTTGTGGTCTAGACCTGGATGAAGACTTTCTACTAGAACTACCCCGACTTCTACCTCCACCACCTCTTCCACCCTTCCTCTTCACTCGAGTAAGTATGACATCGGATGACAGATCACTGGCCGGGTATTGACGATACTCTTCGAGACAATAGCTCACACTTACAGTCAAACCCAACACAAAATAAAGTGTTATTAAAGCGTCCGTTAATTTCATTGAGAATTTTTCGGTAAATTTCCCGTAAATTCTGCGAAAACTTCTTCAAAAGCGAAACAGATTTCAATTAATGAGTGATTTCTTCATTCATTTGATGCATAAAAATCAAAACATTTCAATGGAGTCGACTATTAGTAAACATGAAATCCTTGGGATGTGCTCTTTATTCTGAGCTTTTTTTCTATGACAGCTATTCCACTTATTAGAGAGGGGACAGCCATCCAATAGGGAGACCAGTATTGCGCTCTTCATACGTAACGTTTGGTTTACTTTCTGGAACAGAATATAATAAGAACTGAGAACAGCATATAATCGATGGTGTCGTCAGTGGTTACGTGACGTATGAGAACAGCATCAATAGGCTGTTCCGCTCAGCCAACAGTGAAAAACATTCTTATGTCTCTCAGCTCAGGTGCGATATATCTATGACTTTCTGTCCTTTAGTTTTAGCACAGACTAAGTGTGGGTTCAGTAGAAAAGGTTTATTCTATTGAATAAAGTGTTGAAAACTTTAAATAAATATTTGATTTGATTTCAAATGTGATATGAATTTCAATGACTTAAAACTACGCAAAATTAAACGCGAGTTCATTGAAAAGGTCGGAATATTCACAAAGAATCAATGAATAAAAGTTGATTTTGCAAGATTATTTTAGTGAAACTTGATTTTCTATCTAATTTGCATAATTTTAATGATTTTTTAATCTTGCTCATTACTGTATTTTTGATTAGCTTTGGTGATTCTGATGATTAAGTACCTGCACATTTTCTTTACAAAAGGAATTAAATGTAATTTACCTAGATGAAAATTCTAACAATTAATTCTTGGAATTTTTTCAATCAATTTTCTAAATGAATTTCTTTAGATAACACCCCCTTTGGATAACCCGTTTGAAAAACTTTCTAAAAAAGTTATTTAATGGTTATTTCAATAAAAAAAACTTTTATTTTTTTAATCAGGGCAATGATCAAAGGCTATGAATAAACTGGCAAAACCTGCTTCAACTGTATTAACTAACAACCAGATCATATGCCTCAACGATTTTAATCAAAACAAGTTTCTCTTCACAAATAAAAGTTTGATTTAAATGATAAGTCGAATATATTTCTAATTAAAAATAGAAAGTTCCAAAAACTGTACACATCATCCATTAAATAAGGTTGCTAAAAATTGGTCTGGATGTTTTTTTTAGAGCTGTAGGACCTCTTACCTCTTACCTTTCCATTCAATTTTTAATTGTTTATTATTTGGATTTTAATGTAATTAATAATTTAATTGATAGAGAATATAAAAAACAAGATGAAAATGGAAAATCAGTAAACTGTAACTTTTAAACCATTATTAAAATTTGAACATAAAGTTTGCAAGGTGTTTCAAATTAGTGGAGACTCAAAGAGATCACAGATTTTTATGAATTTAAGTCAAAACAAACTCAAACTTTAATTTTATTTCAATTTTTGGAAAATCATTAAAAACTTAACAAAATATTTACAATTGTTTTCTCGAAAATCAATTTTCAAAATTATTTACTGTTTTTATTGAACGCAATAAGAGTTGTGTTTCAAACTGAGACAGCACTCCCTGAACGCCTGGTTTGTAGAGTTAATGCCAATCACGCAAAAAATGTCTTCGAATGATCCTGATCCATTGTTTATGAAAGAAATGCAACAGTCCTTCGAGTACTCGTTGCTCTCCGGTTCCTTAGTCCAGGGCTTAGGACCGCATCTGCACTTCATAGGTTTGATTCCTCGAGAGTAGGCTTTAAAAATGGACCAAGAAAAATTAGTTTTGAGCTAGACACTCAATTAACAGTTTGGATATTACCCATCCATATAAAAATGGAGAACAATAAGCAAATGGGAATCAATTTACTCATAATTTCACCGAAAATATTTCTTTAATTGAAACCAAACTTAAAATTAACTCAAAAGACGACTCCGTTTCTCAAACACTTAATGAAAATCTTGCGATAAAAACAGTTATTTTAATACCCAATCAGGAAATTTTTTCTTCGTTTCCTTGGGTTAGGTATAGCCAAGGCCTTCTCAAACCAATATCATCTTTCAAGTTGAAGGTTAAAGATTTTAATCGTTTATTTTTCATAATCTTTGGGATGTTTTCAACACATTTCGGAAACTCGTTAAATAAAAGAGGAATTCATAATAATTTTGTTACTGATTATGGCTTATTCGAGCTAATAATACCCCCTATGGCTGACCCCTTTCGCTAATTTTGATATTAATCAATGGGAACAGACTTTCCCTGAGACTAAATCTATAAAAGTTTCTGAAAACTTGATTCTACAACTCTTGAGATATTTCTAATTAGGCTGAGATTAAAATAATTCTATTCATAAGATTAGCAAGATATAATCTCGTAATTCCTGAGCTCTCTGTTTGTTCCAGCTTGGTAATAAGCATAATATTTAAATATGCTTCACTTACATGTAATGTTCTAAGAATATTCATTTATTGATTTTCCTTATAATCATTACATTTACTAAATTAGATAAAATTTAAAAAGTGTCTTGGTTCAATTCTACATGGTAGAGCCTAATCCTTTGATACACCTAATATAGGTAGTGATGGAGAATAGTGATGGACTCAATTAATTGATAATAATTTAAATCTATGAAATTTGAGGCAATTTTGGACAAAAACCAAAATACACCTCAACTTTTGTTCTAGAAAATTACCAAGGTGGTAATTAAAATACTAAAAGAAGGATCAAGGATAAAAATAATTTGATTCTGGTGGACATTTTATCAGAAATTGAACTTGGTGTTGCACTTGCTGTAAATTCAAATTCTGATTAATAAATTGAAAAAGATAATTTAATTTAAACAGTACTCACATCGTCGTTTTGAGCCAGATCTTGAGCCGCCTCCACCTTTACCGCGGCCGCCACCTCTGGCACCGCCTTTTCGTTTAACCCGGTTCAAAATAGCACTAGATGCATTTCTTGCTAGATTACTTTGATTATCAAAATCTAATAAAGAGCTGTTAATTTTCAAACATAAGCAGAAAACCAAGAACAAAATAATTAAATAATTTTTATAATTCATTTTAATATTGATATTGAAAATGAATCGACAAATAAAAAGATCACAAATTGACAAAACATTAAACTAAACCACTATTGAATTGAACTTAAACTTAAACAAATAATTTTTGCAGAATAATAGAGAATTCTGAGTAAATAAAATTTTAAAGATCATTTAAATTTACTATTTATGGCATAATTATCTTATATGCAATTTGCATGAAATGAACTGGGGATGGCCAAGATCTGAGTTGTCTATGGGATGTAAATGAGTATATTTGTAATAAAATGACAACAAAATGGTCGGAGACATTTCTTAAATAATTCAAAATTTTCATTTTCATTCATAAAATTGAGGCATTAAGTATTGAACATTGAATTAAGTAAATTATTCGTAATTAAATTTTTTAGGGTAAGAACTGAACAACCAAGACAATAAACTGGACATGGGACAGATCACCTTGGTGCTCATATTTCTTTAACTAAATTAATGGAGTCATAAATCATAATTCATTGATTCATAGATAAAATTTAAAATAAACTCATTAATCAAGAGGCTATGATTGGATTGGTATGCCCTTGGTTATGGTCACCACAAAAATATTTATATAATAAAAATGATATTATTTTTCAAAAACTTATTAATGTTTTTGTTTAAAGAAGTTTTTATGAATATTCCATTATTTGTATAATTCAATTTAAATTATTGCATCATGGTTATGGTTATGGTTATGGCAACAAAAATAAGCTTCATATACTAATAAAATAATTAATCTTGTCAAAACTGTTTATTGAGAAACAGAGCAAGTATATCACGAAGTCAGTAGCAAACTCACTTGATAAAACTAAATAAATAAATTTCAAATTTAAATACAGTGATTTACCGTTAAGATGAACCGGGTCGGGGACAACAAAAAGGTTCATATAATCGGTTAGTTCACAAAATA
>JAQIXD010001956.1:0-12283 GCA_034699985.1 Minunthozetes semirufus | reverse complement strand
AAATTACGAAAAATACGGAAATTTCAGTACAAATCAAACGAATAGTAAAACGAATTATACGATAAGAGAAAAACGAAAGAATCGAAAGTAAAGTAATTATTAGATAAAACGCGACTTCAGCGCCAACGCGCGTCAATTGAAATCATTTAAATTCATTTATTGATCGATAATATATTGATAAGGAATTCCTTAATGTAAGCGAAGCCACGATTATATGGTTTTGGTTCAAAGAATTTAATAGTTTCTAAACGTTTATGAGTTTATGTATTGATTATTATAATAGGCGTTAAAGTTAGCTCAGAATGAGCTCAACTTTAATAACAAGAATTTCATTATTAATCGCAGATATTTAGCGAAAGGTAGGATCTATTGGAATAATGGATAGAATAATACAATAGACTGTTCACTCTCTGAACTACAATATAATAATGAAATGAACTAAAACTGCGGGGAGTTTTTAGAGGCACACAAATGGTGTACAACACTTGACTACAACACTAATGATTAATGTTTTGAAAATCCGAAGTTTCAAACATAAATGCGAACCCAAAGTATTCCGTCGGTTCGTAAGAACCGGACCTACGATAAGGCTATCCCTTAGTATTGGTTCAGAAGTTTGAAAAATTCAATGTTTAGACGCAATTCATTCAGATTTAAACGAATCAAATTCAATGCTTTTCTCGTAAAATGTCTTTAAATGTCTTTAAGCGAAAAAAAGTTACTTTTCTTCAAATGACAACTCATTAGAGATCTGAAGACTGAATAACTTTATCAAAGTTTTCAAAATTTTTTATGAAATTTCATTTTCACTGAAAGTAAGAGTGAATGCGAAGGAAAACCACATTAAATAACTGTCTTAGAGTTAATTCCATTGAAAGAAACATGTCTTTGACAGAAGACACCACCGATTTAGATACGAAACAAAGCCATAGGAATATTGAACTAATGAGGGTTGCCTTAGGCTTAAAACCATCTCTTTATGATTACTTAAGTTATATTCTGTCAGAAGAGTCAGAGAAAAGTCATAGCATTTCATGTCATCGTTGATAAGCGATGAAACGAAATATTTTCTCCCCTCTCATACCTTCTCATAACTTCTCATCTCATTTGAAATGTTTTGAATTATTGAGAAAAATTGAGATTTTCATAGCTTTTCAATCTTATCCTCAAAGCCTTCAGACGTTTGCAAATTGTCAGATACCAATAATTAATGGAAAGACATCAGCATATTGTCGACTACTTATCTATTTTTCTTCAGTCACTTTAATAGAGCAATAAAATGGAGTGAAATGAGGGGTCGGAATAAAGTTATAAAATTTGACTCAACCAAAAGTGGCTGTGATTTGAATTTTTAAAACTTTCGGTGAAAGCCTTGATTTGTTTCAAAGAAATGTCTTATTGGGAGCCATTGGGAGCCAAACGTAACAACACTTTTATTGTTTGCCAAACGATTATCAGTCGCTCAGACATTAGCCGAATAGCATCTGCCGATTGTGAGCCGATTGCAATGTATCCGAATTTTCGACGTAATATAAACTTTACAATCACTGGACTGACATTAAAAGTTATGGCACTTATACCAGTGCACTGGTGTCGTAAAGGGGATGACTTTCTGAGACTTTCCTTTCTTTAAATGCAATAAAACGGTTGACGCGCTCTAAACGTCTCATTCGACTCCTCTTTCAAGAGATAAAAGCGAAGAAAAGCAACAAAAAGTTGAGATGAGTTTTACTTAACTTTAATTATTGTTACCTCCCTTTCCAATTGGAAGCAAACTTATGGGAAAGAGAGGCCAAACTGTCATTTGCTGCTAAATGACTTAAAATCTCTTGTTTTTGACATTAATTGAAAACTAAGCGATAAATCATTTGTCAAATACCTTATACTATATTAATATGTTTTTCATTCCAACTCTCATTCGGTATTTGAATTGATTTCATTTGAAACCACACTATTATAAACTGACACCGATTCTAATTAATGGTAGTTTCGCACAGAATAAGAAAAACATAACAAGAATTCATTTATAAAAACGAGTAAACTTTAAGACAAAGAATGAGAAGATTTTAAAAAGATTTCACAAAACCCAATAATTATTCAATAAATCAAATGAATGGCCATTAAAGCCATTAAAATCACTTTTGATTAACTCAGCCTTCAATTTATAATTAAGCCTTTCTTTTGGCAAAAAAAAAATAGTTGTTTTTAACCAAAAATTAATCAATAATTTAATGTTTTATTTCATTTTTATAAAAATGTTTGACAAGAGATTCGTTACTAAAAGTAATAATAAATTATTTTACAAAAAAATTATCAAAAGTTAATACAATTAATACATAATTATTATAATTTAAATTATATTTAAATCGATGATAAGTTTTTCTCCTTTTGCTCAATTGCTCGCTTATTTGATGATCACTGAAGAGGTCTTAATTTCAATTAATGTATGATCAGTCAGTCAACACGAACTTTGCATTATCACAAGAGTGCCATTAGTGGCGGCGGAGTGGTGGACACCATTACACTTGGAAACAGGAATTGAAGTTCTCTCTGTCTCTCTGTCAGTGTGTTCTCTATCGGACGCATTCAATAGATCCGTCCGACTTCTGCGCTTCCTCTCGAGTGTACCATTAAGTCGGGAAAAGCTGGCGCTGTTAAGTCGAGAGTTGCTGTGATGTAAATTAGAGTTTGGGAAGTGTTCATCCATTCGCTTCATTTTTCTCCTCTCCATTGTATTCATCGAAAGTGGAGTTTCGGTGTTATTATTGGTGTTATTGTTAGACAAGTGATGCTGTGATGCGCTCTTTGACCGAAAACTTTCGTTAATAGAATTCGTTCGGTTTAGAGTCGAACCTCCATTAGATATCTCGCAAAATGGATTCACTCTAATGTTTATATTATGCGGATATTCTGTGTCCAATCCATTAATGGTAGAGCGCGACAAATAGCCATTAGAGGCGGCCGCCACCAAAGTGTTGGACAAATGACCGTTTGATCGGTGGTGTTGTGCTAATAGACTGTGATTGCTGTGACTAAACATGTGATTGTGATTATTGCCGTTCGCTTTCGGGTGTTTCTCTTTTGGCAGTTTGCCTGAAGACGAACCCGAGCGGGGAGTCTGTTGTTTATGTCGCACAACACATAACACAATACACACGACAAACACCAACACCAATGCGCCCGCAGTTATGAATATCACTGAGTATAAAGTCTTGTCTTTGTCAGTCTTGACCGGTCCTATGCTTCCATTGATGTTATTGTCGTCAATTTGATCCTTCTTATTGCCCTTTTCTTTTGTAATTTCAGCGCTTGGATGGGTTTTAACCATAAATATATTGGAGAATTCTGAAGTACCTGCAACATTAAAGCACTGCATCTTTATATCATATGTCGTGTCCGGCAATAAATGAGTTATAATATGAGATCTGGTTGTGGCCCCCATCGCAGCCACTTTCAAATAATCGCCCGCAGATATGGTGGCCCTGTAGTAGATGAAGAAACCTTCGATTGCAACAGAATCGATGTCATAATAATCCCATTTCATAGTTATAGCGGAGGGACTGACAGGTTCGGCCTGAATAATGACCGGACCATTGATTGGCTTTTTCATCGGCGGTTCTTTGAAAAGAGTGAATTTGATTGAATTATCGCCCAATTTGTTGTCGTTATTGGAATAGACGGCTGCGATTCGGAAACGATATTTCGCTCCAGTCTTGAGTCCATTAACGGCATACGAGTGTATATGGGGTGCGATGTCGTCGTCCACTGTATTCCAATCACTGCCTTTATTAGCCATTTCTCGATATTGAACTTTAAAGAACATAATGGGAAGGCCATCATTTTGGGGGACATCCCATCGAACCATAACTGAATCTTCGCTAAGTCTTGTAATTTCAGGTCTGGTCGGAGGAACCATTTTTATGCCTTTGTTTTTGTTTTTTCTTCTCCGGTTTGGTGTCGGATGTCTGTTGAACAGGTCTTCCTCTTCATCAATCAGATCAGAGTCAGAGCTATCGTCAATTTGATCAGACTCTTCATCATCAGATTCATTATTGGGATCATCTTTTATTGATGGTTTGGGATCCGTTTGACTCGAGCTTAAGATATTGACAATAGTTGTGGCATAGGTTGAGCCCAACTCATTGGTTGCGAAGCACTGATACATTCCTGAGTGTAACTCATTCTTTGAATTTACAATCGATAACTTCGAGCCATCGGTTCCTTTAATTGTGATCCCATTTTTATTTGATATTTCGGGTGTTATCTGAACTCCATTATGAAACCAATCGACAACAGGTTTAGGCTTTCCTTTGGTACTGCACTCCAAAACAATTTCTTGTCCTTCGATTACGTCTTTCTCTTCTAATTGTGTTTTCCTTACGATATGAGGTATTTCTTGTATTTCTAACACAGAGTTCGCACTTATTGGAGAGTTGGGCGACCCGTTGGACGCACTGCACACATAAGTTCCGTCATCGCCTCGCCTGACATTTGGCAGTATTAGGTTTCCCCCGTCCTGTATGTGTCTGTTTTTGGGGAGATGACCCTCCAACTTTCTCCACGTAACATTTGGCACAGGACTACCCATAGCTGAACACTCGAATGTCACATTACTGCCCGTAACGGCTCTGATATGTGCTTTAGGACTGACGACAAACTTTAGGGAAGTGTAGTGAGGGTTGCGATGATGCGAGTGATGGCTGTGGGGGTTGTGGTGATGGCGAGACCTCTCTGCCCTTATGACAGACAACTCTATGAAATGTGTGGCATATGTTCGTTCCCCGAGAAACGGGTTGTGGGCAATACATCTGTAAACTCCGGCATCAGATTCGCGAACATTAAATATCTGAAGATTTCCTGAAGGCATCAAACGATACCTCTCTGTAAACAAGACATCAATTATTGTTTAATTTAAATAAATATTAAAACAAGAGTTGAGTTTACTCTACCTCTGGTTCTGTCGATTATGGTTGAGTTGAACGCGAATTCGGTGACAGCGTTGGGCACACTGTGAGGCGGAGCACAGGGTATCACAGCTGTGTTGCCGGTGATGGCCACTAGACTTATATTGTCTTTATGTGCGAACGGCTTAAGCTCTGCTAAAATTAATTTTGCGGTTTGACTAACAATAGCTCGACTTTTATGCTGTGCTATGCATTGGAAAACTCCTCCTTGAAATAGTTGAGTCAAATGTATTGAATCACTCGATAATGAATTACTAGAACTGTTTCTTGAGTTTTTTGGCAGTTTTAGGACCAGTTTATGGCGAGATATTTTCAGTCCTACTGAAGAACTTTGATATATTGGCATTCCGTTGTTGAGCCATCGCACTTCGGCAGTGCCCGGTGTGGCCATACACTTGAATACTGCTCGACCACCATCTGCTGCCACAAGTTGTGAAGAGGGTTCACTCGTGAACTCCAGATGGTCTTCAGTGTGACGTTTGTCTGCTTCGGTGAAACTCACAAAAAGTAGCAAAAGTTTGATCAGAGATGAGATTATAGAGTATTTCACTCTTTTATTGTTCACAAGAAAAACCATTTTCTCAAATATTTATGTCTTTTATGTCTTCGAAAAACATTTGATGCAAAGTATCTGAAGAATCGATGAAAAACACTTGAAGTTTGGATTTTTGTTGTAAGCGTTGGCTGTCTTTTGGCTGTCCTTTGGCTCTCTTGAAGGCAATCATTATTTAAAGAAAACGAGAAAATAAGCGAAACATTTGAGTCCAAACAAATTGAGTCAAAAGGAAGGAAATATGGAAACCCTTCTTAAGGTAGCCTTAATCCGCATAATGCACGAGAAAAGGCACAAACAGTCCTCTCATTGTCCCACAAGAGCTATGGTTTGCTTTCTCTTTTGGTTGTCTCACAGGCACTGGTTGTGGCACTGACTCAGAGAAACAGCCGAATCAGAGAAAGAGAGTCAGAGAGGAGGTTAAGAAACCTAAAGCCTGTATATGAGGAGCAAACTTGAGATCGTGCCCTAAGGGAGACCGATTGAGCCTACTTTCAAAGCACAGGGGGTTCTCTATGATGGGCCCAAAAGAAACTATGCAGTGTTGTTGGATGTGCTGCTGTCGATGGCGTCTCATCCGAGAGCTGTTTAAAGCTGTTCTGTTCTGTTCTCTTCACTCTTCTCTTAACTGCTCTCAACTGTTGTCTGCATTAGAAGTGTACGACTTATAAGTTATGATCAGCACTGCCTTCACTGCCTTCACTTGGCTTTCACTGCTTTACAGCCACAAACCTAACGCAATGATTAACTACCTGACAACAGGCACACAACAGCACAACACCACTACAGCACCGGCCAACACAGGCAACACCACAACTAACACAAGAAGAGGCAAATGTTTCACAAAACAACTTTCACTAAACAAACTGATTGTGTCTCTCATTGAGTCTCTCATTGACTCTCATCTCAAGTCATCTCTCATTCAGAATCTCTGTTATTATCTGTTGAGTCAAACACTGAATCGATATCTAATATCTATTAGAGTTTAAAATTATCTTTTGTTGGGACCAACTATGCGCCAAAACAACCAACTGTTAGAATGAGAGGCAGAGGCACTGCAGCTCTGTTCACTTGACTGAGGACTGCCTCCTCTCTAGAGTACACACATGCAAATTAATGAGCATTTAATGATCTGATTGAAATCAAAACTAGTGATTATAGCAGAGAAGGCTCTCATCTAATTAAATCTCACATACATTGGAAAGAACCAAAACTCTCACCAAACTTGTAGGACCTGTTGGTCTCTCACATCACTATTGGCCTCTCATAATGTTTGCAGATAATTGAGACTAACCTAATCTTGAAATAGATTGCGGTCATGCCTTTCATTTCGCTTTTGTTTAGCAGTTTTTAATGCGAAATAAGAATATATTTTTCATTATTTCTCGTATTATATATTAATACTAAATATGAGCCGAAACTAACTTTTAAGCATAAAATTTATTATTATTATTATTCGTCAAATTGTTTTATACACAATAAAACTCAATTACATAGAAAACTATTTTTATGGCATTCCATTCTTGGTTAGTCTCTTGGTTTAAACTAATTTGAGAATAGAAATCCAATTTGATTCTTGGCTTTCAGTCAAATAGTTTTATTCAAATAAAAAATATTAATTATATCAAAGTTTATAAGTTTTGGTGCTTTTGAGAGTTGAGAGAAGGCATGTCTGCTCTCACGGAACATATCATATCAATTCTCAAACAATTTATCCCATTATGACGAGTAGTCCGGATGTGTTGAGGGGGAGAGCACTGAGACTTTGAAACTTTTCATATGTGCTCTTCTGCTGTGATGTTATGCACGTAGTCTTCACAGAATTAATATTATTATTACTCAATACGAGCACAGACTCAGCACAGACTCCAACTCCAACACAACTGAAATCCGAAGCCTATTATTTGAGCAAATCTTACGAATAAATGCAATTTATTTGACTTCAATTCACTTGAAATGAATTCTCAACGACTTTACACTTAAATATAACTATAGATATGTTTTGTAAGAATTTTTTTAACAAAGAATTTTCAATTTTTCCTTTTATTCAAACCAAAAGTCAGACATAACTTGTTTTTCAGTCTAACTTTCCCTTAGAATTGGTTTGAATTTTGTTTGTTTATTGACATTCATTTTTTGGATTAATTTTCTTATGTCGATTCAACACCTGTTCAGTGCCAGTTCCGATGCATTTCTAATTGAAATATCAATCTTAGTGTCGATTGAAGTCATTAATTATAAAGAAAACAATTTATTATATTTTTCTTAATTTGATTAAAAAGTAATAAAACAAAACATTATTCAGAACTTTATTCAAATGAAAAACATTTTGAATAAAAAGAAGAAAAACTTTGAAAGACTTTGAAAATCTTTTCTTCAATATTTCATTCAAATAATAATCTGATAAATGAATGCTTTGGAAACAAAAAGAAAAACATTTCAAACATTTTTCAAAATATAATTAAATAGGAATTAGAAAGTGATTACAAGAGACCACTATTTAATGGCAGTTATCAGTAATTTTGAAGTTCTTAAGTGATCCGAAACTTATCTCTTTGAAAGTGAAACAAATTGCAAATAAAATGCTTTTAGAATTTTAAAATTCATCACAACTATCACAACTAGTAAAAAGTTTTCACATAAGTAAAAGAATTTCGTTTATCTGTAAGAAAATTGAATACAAAATACTCGCAATCGTTTGGTCCGACTCTGGGCTACACCAGAGGTTAACAGAAAGGCATTTAAAGGGAAAAAACTTTTTTTTTAACTTCAACTGTCTGTTCATTTATATCTATCAGACATCGGAATCCCAAAGAGAGAGAGAGTGAAATATATTTGCTTTTCATGAAAATCAATTCAAATTTATTATTATTATAATGAGTTTTGAATGAAAAAACGAGTCATCCTTTTGCCAGAACTAACGAAATAATTGGCGACAAAATAACTTTTAAAGTAAATTAGGGTTAAAATTGATGCCAAAAATCCTTCAAAACTATAATTCTCTCAGAAATTCATAATAAAATTATCAATAAATAAAAAGAGTTAATGGATTGAAATTAATTGTGAAACCAATTAATTCATTAAATTATCTGATAATTAGACGTTTATTGAGAGTTATAATTAAGTTGAATAATCTTAAAGTAGATTAGATTAATAAGAATTTTAAGAAAATCAAGTATCCTCTCAATCCTTGCTGAATCTCTGCTCAAAAGTTGCAATTTAAAAGCATTAAGAGTACATTTGAGTATATTTGAAATTGGTTTTCGGTGAAGCCAGTGAAGCCCCTGGTAATATTTGAGTGCAGTGGGAGACTGAGACTCATTATTAGTTTTTATGCGTCAATGGTCTGGCAGTTTAAAAAACAAATCACGTCCACTCCAAGAATGTATGCATGTGTTGGCGCTCAGGTATGGGTGCTTTTGATGATGATTTGAGCCAAAGCATGAGCGCAAGAAAAACTATACACATATTAAGCGAAGAGCATTTCGACGCCCAGGTCTGCACCGTTGGGTTTACAGCAAAATACATATTTTCGGCGCTCAACACAATTTACAGACATTTTTTTCTTTGAAATATTTCTTTTGTTTGCAGTTCTTTAAAATATTCTTCGCTTTTGTTTAACATTTTGTTTCATAAATGATTTTAACGTCTATTCAGAAGTCATGTCATGTCCTACGCTATGGCAGGCATTTGATTGCGTGGGTTTACCATCACTGATGCCATTCCTAATGCATATATTGTTTTAAAACCAAAAAATAACTAATATTTGATTTGATGTCACATCAAAACTCTTGACTCAGAAATAGGTTTTTTATTGGGTCTGAAAACATGATTTCCACTTTTAGTTTCATTTAATTTGAGGTCTGAATAACATTACATTAACTAACATTAAAAATACACTCAAAATGATGTAACTCTATAATGAAGAGGAGTTTTATTTTTCATTTTTATCCATATTTTCATTTATTGGGAGAAAATAATCAAATTATCGAAACATTGATTTTCTTCAGAAGAATATTAATTGAATAAAACTTTTTAATGACTTTTGAGAAACGATTTGAAGGAAAATTTTTGAATTTTTCCAATCGTTTGATGTTTTCCAATAACTTAAAACTTATTGATTAAAGTTAAGCATAAAAATGTAAATTTATTCTGAAATTTGAAATCAAATCAAACTCTTACGTGAGGAAAGTCACATATGTATAGTGCATATGCAGGCCTGTCCTCGTAATTCAATGCTATACAACAAGTGTAGTAACATTAGAGACGTTAGAGTTATATCACAATTCGATTGAGTGTAACTTTTTTCGTATAAATCGGTTCCATATCTTTAGCTCTTTATCTGTCGACTTAATTACTATCAGCTCCTGAACTGACTCTACCACAAGTCATCCCATAGTTAAACGACGAACCCATAAACCAAAGTTGTGTTTGATTTTTATGTTTGTGAGCAAAGTCTTAAAAGTCTTAAATCTTATCTTAATTTCTGAGTTGAGTCGAGTGTTGACTGTTTTGTCCATAAAATCCTAAAAAGAAAGGTTTGAACAAAAATACCGAAAAATATACAAATAATAAGTAATATTCTGAGTGTTGGGGAGAGAGGAGTGTGAGGAGAGAGTGGAAAGAGTTTTGAGACTTTTGAGAGAAGGCAACTGAAAAAACACACAGTCGTGGCCTTCAAAATGATAAACATTCAAACTTTGCATTTATTGCTTCTAATACTTCTTTGCTCCTAATTTTCTCCTTATTTCAAGTGTCTTATCATTAGTGCCGAGTCTTAGTCTTAGATTGTTAGTAGTCTTTGGATTCATTAGACGATTGGTAACAGCGCCGCAATTGTAGGCCTGTGTTGTGTGTAAGGCAGCCATTAGTGTTAGTCTTAATACTTCTGTCGACACCGCACCCCAATCGCCCCAATCGTACATTTCGTTCATTTTTCTTATTTATATATCCGTATAAATGAGTGAGTGATGCACTCTCTCTATACTTTCTCTCTTCTCTCTTTCCACTCTCTTTCAACTCTCTTTAAAACTTGTTTGGTAAGAGCGCTCACGAAAGGCATAGGGATTGACATTATTGCTTATATAACGAGATGTTCCGATACTTGCAATCTTTAGGATATTTGCCAGACAACCAACTCTGACATTACTCTGGCACTACTACCCCAACAATATTAGAGCCATAGTTTGATAGTAATAAAAAGGAAAGCATGCAATTTGTGTTAAGGCATGTTAAGCATCAATGATTTTACGGAATCCAATCTAATTGTAGTTCTATTCTATGGTCTATTCATTGCATTGAATGCAGTGAACACTTAGTTTACCCGACACTTGACTCAAACCACTGCATCAGTACATCAGTTGCTTCACTTTCTATTAAACTTTTTCTCTTATTTTCCACTTTTTTATGTCAAAACTTTTCTCTATTGAATAATATCTGCCTTATATACAGAAATTGTTATTTCACTTCTATTCTGTGCTGTAATTGATCTGCAATTTTGTCAGTAAATTCTTTGTTATTATTTCAATAAACTTTTGAACACATTTTAAGGAATTCAATGCAATGTTTGAAAATATTTGGTTTGAAAAGAATTTAAGTTTAAAATTATATGAAATTATTTTAATATCCTTTTTATAACAAATGTGTAGAGAAGATGTTAATTGAATAAATTGAGAGTTCATTCTATTATTAGTTATAAATCTGCTTTTTTAGAGCCCGTGTTGTCTAATAAATCATAAGTGTTATTGACTTAAAAGAGGAGACAATAAATTTTAGGAAACAATGTAATGAAATAACCTATTACTTGAAATACGATAGCTTCGACTCCTTTAATAAATTGACGGCAAATAACGACAAATGTTTTTCGTCGGATTATAACTCCCAATGAATTAGTCTTTTGAATAAAGCGATGAAAAGAAACTAATTTTTCAATATTTTCTAAAAATAAAACACATTTTTCGGTGAAATATTGAAGTAATAAATGACTGAAAAAATAAAATAAATTACTCTAATGTAATACTAATAGCATTTTCTGTGCAAAAAATAGTTCAATGTCATTGTCAATAAGTGATCTTGATGCTACATTGAAAACTAATTTGATGATATTGTAAAGCTATTTGAATTCAATTATTTTTAAATCACTTTCTATTGAATTGAAATTCTTTTGTAAGAATTTAAATCGATTTAAAGATTTGATGTAATTTGTGTTTTGACATCAAATGATTTGAAAAAAATATAATACAGAATGTAATAGATGTTTGAGTCGAGTTGATAGATGAGATTTCCATTTCTAGCGATCGTTTTATTTCGCGCAAAGGTTTTCACAAGAAGTGAATGTTTTAAATATTTTTGAAAAGAAAGTGAAAGTAAGAAAATAGTGAAATAGTGTTCAGTAATAAAGTATAGAATTCCTTCTTCTCTGAAGTAGTAATTGAAGAGAAGTAATACAAAGCTTTATAACAAAAGGTGAGGGGGAGGGTAGGTATGGGGATATATGGAGACAAAAACGCTGAAAGTATTCAATGATCTTCATACAGGCATCAGTGCACGACATCCATATCAGGGCTGTCCACTCCTTGTTGGACTCCATCAATACATAGTGTAAGAAAAGCATAAGCCGTAACGGAGTGACTGTTTAGCCTGAAAAGCCCAGAGAGGGAGAGGGAGGGCAGACAACAGCACAAAACACAAAAACATGCAAATATAATAGAGAAAACTTATAATAAAAGTGAGGGGAGAGAGAGAGAGAGAGAGAGAGAGAGAGACA